>WBMY01015701.1:66681-93106 GCA_013397315.1 Donacobius atricapilla
ATGATAGAAACATGTAAGCTACGGGTTAGATTTAATGGATTTTTATTCATTCACTTTCTTTTTTTCTCTCTCTCTTTTTTTTTTTAATATCCATGAATGAGAGTAACAAAAGAAATAAAAAGAAAAAGAATGGGGGAAAAAATAGATTAACACCTTATGAATAAGGGGCTTTGCTGGCTTTGCAGTTCTCACTGGATTTTGTTTGCTCCCATTGAAAGAAACCTCTCATTGAAGCACCTGCAGGTGCATGGGCAAGAGCTCCCGGAGTTGCTGCAGAAAGGTCACCTCATTTCCCATGGAGAAGAGGTACCCTGTGGATAAGTGATGCACCAGGAAGGTCCTGGGCTGTGCCATTACTGTAACTCTTAGGCCTGGCTGGAGTTTGGGAGTCAGGACTTTTCCTCATGTTTCACACTTCAAAAGGAAACAGTACAGACAGCACATTTTTTTTTGTATTTAATAAGGATTATGTGGCTTCTGGATTCTCCTGCTGAGGATGTGTTATTAATATGGGCCTTGCAAGAAATAGTAAGTGGTCATTCATTGAAAATCACATCCCTAACTTCTCATTGTGGCTTCAGAGATCTCTTCCCTAGAGAAGGAAGTCAAATATTTCAGAACACCCACAGAATAATAGGGTTTCCCCCTCACCTGCGTTTGCTGACTGACTGCCAGCTCAGCACACAGTCTGAAAGCATACTGAGGCCATGGGTGACTCCACCATGCAGGCACCTGGGGATGGGGAAGAGCAGTGCCTCTCTGTCTGCTGGAGAGGCTGAGGACATGCCAGACAGGATGCCAAGCTTGTCCTGACCTTGTTGGGGAAACATGGGAATGAAATTCAAAAGCACTCAGAACATCTCAATGTGCTCTGAGCCAGCAGTGAACCTCTTGGGTAGTTTCCATTTGTACTCGGAGGAAAAGAGCACCCAGGTGCCACAGACTCAAGATTTCTTACAGGATGTTGCCCTGCTCACCTCTATCAGTCGTTTCTGCAAATCTCAGCTGCTGTGAATGTGACCTGAATTTGAAACAGATGCAATTGTCCAGAAACTGGGATTTCCTTATAGGAGGAACACCATGTCCAAGGTGTGTGCAGTATTTCAGGAGACAGTTGGACTTTCTGGCAACTCTCCAGAGGAGAGCAGTGAAAATAACACAAGAAAAGATCAAAGACACCGGGCCCTTTTCGTCTTGAAAAGAGAAGCCCAAGACATGAGCCTAGCTTTTAAAAGTTTTACAAGCTGCCTCAAATAAGAAAGGAATTCTCTATCGACACTGGGAATGGGACAAGTTCTGGTATAGGAATGATGTTCGGATGAGATGTTAGGACACCTTTATGACTAGGAATAATTAAATACTAGGATAAACTGTGTTGGGGAGAGGCAAAATCTTCATTTCTTGAGGCATCTACAAAGAGGTTAAACATACAGGTGCCTACGATAGGAAAAATCCTGCCTTGTGGCAGGAAGGAACACTTGGTCTCTCCTAACTCTGTCCTTTCTTGGCATTTGACTTCTGCAGTAGACAGTGTGCCTTCCTAAAATAAATGCTTTTGGCTAGGGAGTAGTGTTATTACTGACAGGGCTTTCCCTCAGATAATTTTCCACAGCAACTATTTTCATGCATAGAATCCCTTTCTTCCATCAGGAATTGCCGGATTTGACCTGGTCTGAGAGCAGAGATCACACCCCGACTTACCTCACTGACAGTGATTCCTGAAAGCTTCTGGATCCTGGATGCTTACAGTCACTTGGTTTCTGTCCTGCAGTAGGTGATGATGATTAATGTGAGAAGAATCAGGCCTGTATTTTGTTATGGGGGATCAACCCAATGCTGTGACTTTACAGACACAAGCCTGCCTGAGCTATCTTCCTCCACTGAACACAGTAGGGACAGAAATCTTCACAATTCAAGCCTGGAGATGAGGTCAAGGCTTGTGCTGAGTGATGCTGTTTGGCCTAGTGCTGGAGCCTCCAGCCAAGCCCCAACCACCCCAGGCTGCATCCTGCACAACAGGCATTCAAAAGCCACTCAGGGCCCTTTTAGTGACTGATACCCCAGCAAACTGCTGGCCATTGACACGATTTATTTGGTGTTCCCCTCTGGGCACAGAGCCGCAGTGGTTGGAAATGAGAGAGAGATGGGAGAAGGCATGAGCAGCCCAGAGGGAATCATATGCAGCACAGGGACAGGGAGGTTGATTTGCTTGAGTGCACAAAGCATTCCATATGCAAACACTAATTTACAGGGTCAGCAGGCACACACAGCAGGATCCTACACCCCAGGAATACACAGAAAAACACATGCACACTCACCCCAAGCATACAGATACAGTTATTACATTTGTATACACAGAGACAATGCCTCTGAGCTGGCCAAGAACTCACACGAGTCACGGTTGTATTTGCAGGCAGAATTGAGCTGCACGAACATACACGTGCATATTACTCTTTTGCAGATTCTGTCACCATGTACCCTAGGCCTTTTTCCTCTGCCCTGCACTTGCTGGCTGTCTCTGAAAGACCCTCACATACTACCAACGCAGATAAATCGCTTCAGTGCCAGGTATAGGGAACCCCAGCAGCATGCCCTCTTTACCAACTGACATCCCAGCAAAATTCCCACATGGGCATAAGAGCCTGCACCTGGTAGTCTGATAGGGTTATGTGCTTCCTGCAGCATTAATAGCTTTGAAAAATCCTAATGTGTCATTCAGATAAAAGTTGCAGCTGAAGAGTCAGGAAACTCCCAGGTGAATGCTATATGGGCCAGATTGAACTCTGCCCTCGTGTGAGTCCAATGTGGGAGGGTGAACAGGATGGAGATAGCCAAAGCTCTAGCATTGCTAAGCAATTTGATTCCCTCCTGGGGCTCCACAGCTCAGCTGGAAAGTTTTCTGTGTTGACATGAGCACCATTTATTTTGGCTGCACGAAGTTCTCTTCAATAGCCCCATGGATCCAGCTGCATCAGGAGAGGAACTGCGCACACAACCCCATGCTCCCTCTGGGTTACCTGTGTCACAGCCTCTCCTGGCAGTGATGGCAAGTGACAGTACAGGGGATGCGGTCAGGCTGTCTCAGGGGTGTACTGTGGAGGGGTTGATTGGCACAAAGTTGGATTTTATCCTTGTTCATGCAAGTCCTGCATCATTAGCTGCACAACATCCAGCCTGCATGAGGCAAAGCCAAATAGCAATTTGCCACTGCAGCTTCCCTTGGTTTCCAATCAGACCATTTACCTGGGATCCAAAAGCTTGCGTTTTAGTGCCTCACTTCAGAAACCCCTGCTTGCAGTGTTCTACTGAAGCATTTCCATCACAGAAATTTCTGCAACCTGCAGTCTCAGCAGTGAGGCCAAGGGCTAAATGAGTCACAAAGGCTCAATTTCCCTGCTGCACTCCTGAGGAATACCATTTGCTGATCAACGCCTACCTGGGGCTTTTTAAGGATTACCTACTAATGCGGCTAGGCTGGGGCCAGGTTGCAAAGCTGGTGTAAGCCAACCTGCTCCCTTCCTCTCAGAGAAGTTTGCTTTACACTATAACTATAACTAATACTATGGTATTCATTTTGCTTGTTGATTTGTTTTTCTTTTTTAATTTTGCTCATTACAGCTTTGTAGAAGCCCCAGCCACTGGTACTTCTGTTTCAATAAGGAGCACCCAGTCCAGGCGGGTTTGCCTTTGCTGCTGTGACTTCTGCAGAGCAAGACACTTTGGTTCCTCAGGGTTGGCTGTCAGTATATCTTCTTTCACTGGTGCTAAAGTCAATCTCAAACATATATGAGAAATAAACCTGTCAAGACAGGAGAAAACCAACAAAAAACAATCAGTGTTTGTTGAGAGAGAGAAAACCTGAACAGCACAACATTAATTCCCACCTTGTAACTTGGTGTCACAAGACACAGGAAGCTGTATGAAAAATAACCAAGGAATTATTTTATGACAAGGGTATGTTTGGCAAAAGTATCTCTTTTACAAAATATCCCCTACTCTGGGACCCTAGCTATGTCTGACATGCAGATGCAGAGGATGATCAGCTGTTCCATTAGTTATTGTCCTGGGGAGCAGAGACATGGAAGATTGGTTCTGAGGAAGGATACTGAAGCAACAATAAAATACCCCACTCTGTCTGGCTTTGGATGAATATGCCAGCACGTGATAATCCTCTAAGGGCTCAGAAAGGCTACAGGAGCTCTCCTGAGCCAATCACACAGGGATGGAGGCCACTGCAATTAGAAGGGTAGACATCACTGCAAATTGAGGGTAGTGGTAAGTGGCTCAGAATGCCAATGAACATCAGTGACAAGTGGCCAAGCTCAGTTCTCTGAGCTAGAAGGTTTCTTGTTGTGGCAATAAGCCATGCACAGCATCTGCCCTAAGCCACAGTTCATGGAATCATAGAATCATTAAGGTTAAAAAAGGTCTTCAAGATCAAGCCCAACCTTTGAACAAATACCACNTTAACTCTGACAAATACCACCATTCCCACTAAACCATATCATGATCTGCCATGTCTACTCATTTTCTGAACACTTCCAGGGATGGTGACTCCACAGCTTCCCTGGGCAGTCTGTTTCAAAGCTAAACCAATTTTTGAGTGAAGAAATTTTCCCTAGTGTTCAACACTACAGTTTACCAATAATCCTGGGACATCCTACTGTCCCTCACTGCACAGTAGCTCTTCTGCAGCAGCTTTGTGCCAAGACTTATTTCTCATGGTGCAGGTGACACAGAGCATCCTTCTCTCGGAGAGGCATCAGAGACCTGGAAGGACCTTCTATAGGCTGAGCTTCCAGTTGAATCCTTAAAAGCAAGTGCTAAGTATAGTGCAAGCTTTTGGCACTGTGGATGTGTTGATGTGGTTGTGGCAGGGGTGACCTTCAACCTGCCCTAGCCTGCGGGAAATTCCTGCTACATGTATGTAATCTGAGGAGAAATGCCGAGCTCTTGCTTTGTAACAAAATTGTCTTTATTCTGGTCTGAGCTGATGGGGTCAACACTGCCTAAAGCTGGCCTGCCTGTGAGCTCTTATTTTGCAGACATTCAGTCCCTGCAAGGATCAGAGCCCCACTAGTAAGCAGGGCCCCTGTTTCCTCCCTCTTCTCCATGCTTTGATACCTTTGCTGGACGACCATTAAGCTATTGGAGATGAGTCAGCAGTTCAGAGCCAAATAAAAGCCAACAGGCCCAGACTGATGCTCTTCCAGTGTAACAGGCTGCCTGCAAGGAAGTTCAAACAAAATGCTACTACAGTGCCAATCTTTCTAAACAGGTACAAAGCGGACATCGTGGTTCAATACAGACATATCATACACTGACATACAAATAACAGGTCGGCGACATGAAGGAGCAAGCCTTAATAAATCTTCTGGAGAGAAAAATCAAGCTTATTTGGACAAGGAAGCTGCTTCCAACTTTCTGAGATACTTTGCCGGAAGATGTGCTGAGCTTCCTGGGAAGGAAGAAGCCACTAGGAGATGAATCTGCGTGGCTGTGAACAACCACACAGAGGCATGATTGATTTGTCTACTTCTATTAAACAGTGCAAGAGCTAAGAAGTGAAGAGACCATTTAAATGTATTCAGTTTGATTAAAGTTAAGTATGTCCATGCAACACAAGGCAGAAACACAGGGGATTAAATTCAAGGGCCAAATATCCCTAGCCAGATTTTGTCACAGAGGATGAGCAAGTGCAACTCTGATGAGGGTGTCAAGAACTTCTGTCCCCTTTTCCTCAGCTGCAGTACATTTAAATCTGCTGCTGGAGCATAGGTGCTTGGGAGTGATCCTGGAAGAATCTGCAGGAGAAAGCTGAGTGGGTTTTCTCTATGAGCTGCAGGTTCTTGCCCAAGAGCTACCTCTATTGCTCTGCCAGCAGAAGTATCCCAGGGCAGACCACTTCAGGGAGATGGGTTAGAAAGAAAAGTGTTCTCAGTGTTATCTCACAGCTAAGAGGAGTGTAGAAGGCTTCACTTCCTTGGCAGGTCCCTTCTGGGTGGCTCTTTCTCTCTCTTTCTTCCTCTTCCTCTTCCTCTTCCTCTTCCTCTTCCTCTTCCTCTTCCTCTTCTTCCTGTTCTCTTTCACCACTGCTTGTCTGTCTCATCTATATAACCTAAGAGTCAGGTGAATTATGAACTATCAAATATCGTGTGTACAAACAGAAACCACAAAGCAGGTTTGTATTGTAAGTGGGTTCTTTTGAGCCTACCAGTTGGGTTTTTTTTAGTAAGTAGGTAGATAGATAGATAGATAGATAGACAGATACTATTAACCAACCAAACAAACAAAACCCTCCAGCAAACAAAAAGACCAACCAAACAAAACCAAACAAACAAAAACCCCAACAAAACAACAAAATCCAAGGGAAAAAAANAAAACGCAAGGAAAAAAAAAAAAAAAGAAGACCCCCCCCATAATAGCCAGTCAAGCTCACAGGTACATATCTGAGCACTCCCAGCTGCACCGATCAATCCATGTGCCAAGCACATGTTAACTGAGACAGAAAAAGAGCAGATGCTGTGGAGCAGAGATTATATAGTGGACAAAGTGCTCAGGAGACCCTTAACCTGATAGATAATAAGAGATTTCATGTTGTTTTTTACAGACATTGGTACCCAGGGTGGGAAACTGATAAGCTTAGAAGAGAGAAAGCACACTATCAGGGACATCACTGGAGCCTGCTGTACTGAAGGCATTTGCACTGCAACAGCAAACAGCCCAGGAGAGCCATCGATAGCAGCCAGTGTCTGATGGGAAGCTAAATTAACAATTTCTGGGGATGTCACAGATCCTAAAGAAGAAGTGGGAGAACAACTCTCTGTAAGGTTTTGGTACTGGAGAGCTGATGGGACCCAATTTCCTAAACCCTCTTGCGTGGTTGCCCAGCCCTGGTGTGGGCACAGCTTTCTCTATGGAGCATTGAAAGCTGTGTGTGGGAGAGAGGAGAGAGCTGCATTTCCCTACTACGTCCACCTCAAGACATGGTTTAGATGCTTGTTCTGCTCATTCCTGTCACTGTCAAATTCTGCCAGGTTGCTATTTTCATAGTGAAGCTTATCAAAGGATTGCTCCCTCTAAGCTCAGCACCCAGCTTCCCCAAAGCAGGAGCTGCCTCACAGTTTTGTGGTCATGGAGAGCACGGACCGTAAGGTCAGCAAGGGTTTCCAAACTGAGCTAGGTCTTCTTGGAAGCTTATACCTGTCTCCCCTCCCATGACAGCAGACATGGAGCCAGACTGGTGGCATACATTCTGTTAGCATCCCAGTGCCTCTAAGGGAAAATTTGCGCAGCCCTGATTGCATTGCATGCTCAAGAGGCTGCCTGCTCACCCCATGCTTACTTCTGCATCCTTGACGCCATCAATGCCTTAATCAGTTGTAACAGCACCTCTGCTGCAAGGCCTGAGCAGTGACATGCAGCTACATGGACTGCTTCATTCCTGTGGTGGCATTAATCCTCTCTGGGGAACATGCTTGATCAGCGGCAAAGGTCTGTGTATGGCTGTGAGGCTGTCCATGAGGACAGACTGTGCTTGGCTGTGCTGGGTTAATGGCTGGATGATCTCAGAGATCTTTTCCACCTTTACTGATTCTGTGACTGAAGAGGTGTTTCAGCACCTGTCTAAACCCCAGCAATGTTGTTGTTGCCTAAGGCTGACAGAGTGAAACAGGCCTCCACACACAATGTAGGTTGCATAGTATCACACAAATGAACCTGCAGAGCAGCGATAGCATTGGGGGATGATAAAGCTTTGCCATTCCTAGATGATAAACACCATTGGTAGCTGCCTAATAGGTAATGTGGGACTGGCACAGTCCCAGGGCAGATGTAACATGCTTGCAAAGTATGTATATGTGTGACTTCCCATAAATCCACATCTGACACAAGGACCTGTGTGAACTACATTATAAATAATTAACTGGGCATGTCTGTATTTCTTCTTGCAGTACCACTGTTGTTAGGACAAAAGTTGAGATCTCCTGCTTCTGTGGTGCTGTGGATTGTGCGTCCAGAAGGGACAGGTGATGGTTCAGGCAGCATGACCCCTCACTGCAACCTGTCCAGACATCCTGTAATGAGTCTGGCTGTTTGTGCTCAGCTAAAAAACCTAGCCCATCATATCTGAAGAAATCCCTAGAAGGTTAATGCAATATAACCCTTGACAGCTTTTTCCTGGTATAAATGAGGTCTTTTTTGGAGGAATTTATGATTAAAGTGAATAAAGAACAGTCATCTTTCCAAATATAAACTGAAGGTAGTCTCTGATTTATTTCTCATGATGCATTTGGTCATGTTCTGTTGTCTTTGCAAATCTGTATTTTTATTGCATTAAGATGTTTCTCAGGTTTGGGTTACATTTCTAATAAATATCCAGTGCCATGTTGATTTCCTGTATCATATTTCATTAGTCTTAGGGAGGAATGGAGCACCATTTTTATAAAAAACAGCAGGCTTAAAAGGAGTTTTTAACACAGGGCTTGTCTGCCTTTAGCAAGTGATAGCTGGCTCTCTAACAGTGCTGGTATTGTTAAAAACATTAGAACCTGCCTTTGCATGGACTTGGTTATCTCAGGATAAAGGTGCCTTATGCTAGTATAACCATTTCCATGTGTGAAGAGGAATAATTCTAAAACTGTAAATCAAGGCTTTTAGTGGCATAACTTTAACAGGTAAAAATCACACTGCTCATAGAGACATGGTTAAAATGAGGAAAGAAACCTCAGTATGGAGAGAGAAATTCCTGTTATGGATGGTAGCTATTTAGGAAAAGATTGTTAGGATCCTTTTTACTGTCCTGCATCGATATCACACTGGAGTACATTGATCTGCTTTGGTCATCACTGTGAAAAAAAGATATTCTGCCTCAAGACTGAGTCATGTGGCAGCAAAGCAAAATGGATTCATCCACTCTGAGTGCTGGGGTATCAGTGTGGGCTCAGGACCAGGTGCCTCATGTTTGTCTCAGGCACATCTTCCCAAAGATGTACCCCAATGCATTCCCCACCCCACCTCCGCACAGAAAATCCTGCGAAGTCTGAAAACCATCTCTTGTGGTAAAACACTCAAGCAGAAGAGGACTCTTCCAGGACTCCTCAAAAGACCATTGACATTGAAGGGACAGGACAATGTGTGATGGGAAAGACGTGAAGGGAAAAGGTGGTGGGAGCCTCACAGTGGGACAATTCCCTGCAGGGTATGCTCAGCACAAAGGTCTGAGCCTGTGTTTCTCTCACCACTGTGCACCTCCACATTGCACTGCAATAAGAAACTGAAACCTTTGTTATTCAAATATCCTCCCCATGATGAACTATGTTATCCTTCATATTTTCAAGGATCTCTTTCTTAGACCTACCTCTTTTTTCATTAATGCAGTTGCTGGAGATGAAATCCCTTATTCCTTAATTGCTCTGCTCCAACCATCCTTGTTACTCTTCATGAAAGCAGCCGACAATAATCCTAATATCCTCCCTTTTTTTGTTGCCATTGCTTAACAAGAGGAGCCTTGAAATCATTGCCCCTTATTTCCCAGACCCAGCCAGCCAATAGGAAATAATTAACTCCTATCTGTGCTGACGGAGTGGTGGCTGGTGTGTAGCCAGTTCCAGGTAGTTTGTTATTCCTGCTTTATCGCCTGCTGCAGAAGGGAGGCTGCAAGATTATTGAGCAAAGCTTTGCCTGCGTGTTTATCATTACAAGTTTGAAGAAACAGTGTTAAATAATGATTTCATTTTATTTTATAACTTTCTTAAATAAAGGGTATTGTTTAGTCCCAGTGATGCAAATGACAAATCTTCTTGGACTCATTTCATATTATAAACAAGATTGTCTTTGCTGCAGCCTGTGCAACAGCAGATGATCACACAGAGATCATCCCAGGAGTTGCAGAAGGCTGGGAGCTGCTCAGCAGCAGCAGCAGAGCTGGAATTGTGTGAGCTGCCCAAACAGCTCAGGTTGGGGGTGAGGCAACAGGACACATGGAATTTAACCAAGTTTGCAATCAGCTACTGCATGAAAGTAGCTTTGCCTGATTATCCCACAGGTCTCCTTAGCTCAGCATCGAAGAGTAGCCAACAGCAGATCACAAGAGCAGAGTGGGATCAGGAGCCAGCATATCTAATCGATATTTATCCCTGCCCTGTGTTTTACATCTTGAGATTTTCTGCTGTAAATGTGGCTTCCATTGTTGCCTCCAGCGGCCTTTATGAACACATTAAAGCCTTTATCACCTACAACAGGGACTTCCTAACTGTACTAGGTGCTTGTTTTGAATCTGTCACCTGCTAATTTCACTCACTGCACCCTGTACTTGTGTTGGAAAGGACAATGAACAACTTCTCCCAGTGCTCACTCCCCCTGCCACTCAGGACTCATTATTTTCCTTCCCTCCAGCTGTGTCTGAGAAATAATGGTGTAAAATCTCTGCTAAGGCAGGAATGTATTAATCATTAACTTGATTGATTACTGAAGGATCGTTTTCTCCCTATCATACATGTAAACTCCCAAACTTCTTCAATCAGAAGTACGCTCAAGGTGTTCAGTGTCACATTCATCATCTCCATGAGCATCACTCTTGACAGAGGCAGATGTGGCTGCTCAGACAACCTCCTTACAGAGCTGAGAGACCCACGGTCAAACCTCTGCCTGGCTGGGCAGGATGTGTGAGCAATCCAGCAGCAGTAAAACATCTCAGTTTTGAGAAGATGTCCCATGGAGACCCTCTGCTTCCCATTTCCATCCCTGTCTCTTTATAGCATTTACACCCCCGACACCTCAGCTGTCATGCACAACTGTTTGGAGACTGGAAACTGTCCTCAGACATGTAGAAAAGCTCAGTTAGAGTTAGGATTGCTCCCACAGAAGAAAACTGCTTTGCAAAAACACCTCCGTTTTCAATGGGCCCTACACATAGAATCACAGAACAGTTTGGAGGATTCTTCATGATAATCTTATTCCAAATCCCTTGTCATCATGGTCAGGGACACACTCCACTAGGCCAGGTTGCTCAGAGCTCCATTCAGCCTTGCTCTGAACACTTCCAGGGATGGGGCACCCAGAACTCCTCTGGGTAACCTATCCTCACCACCTTTCCACACCTTCCCGCCTATAAACACAGCCTGAACCTGGATCCACAGCCCTTACATTTCCATTGTCCTTTTCTTTGGCATAGCTGAGGAATCTTCATATGGGAAGCTGTTGTCCACCCTCATCCTCTACAGGCCATGTTAGAGGATTTTATTCTCCATCATTGTCAAAATGAGACCATCCAGTGACATAAAATTCATTTTGATAGGGGAAAGGAGCACAATGATGGTAAAGCAGTGGTCAGCCTATTGCTTGAAGCCACAGAGAAAGAGCTGTGTCACGTCATGGAGACAATTCACCTTTTATCTCTGCTCTGACTTCTTCACACAGCTTGTCTCTCTGCCATTTTCCAGCTTAGCAGCTCCTCTGCCTGGTGATCACCCAAGAAGCCTTTAAGACAGGAGACAAGGGCAAAGGAGGTGATGCAACTGTCAAGTAGAGATCAGAAAGACACCCTAGGCTGGGAGCAGCTGACTTGCAATCATTTCACTTTAGGACTTATCTGGGAAGTGGATTTCCTATGCCCCATGCTGAGGTTGCAGAGGGACCTTGGGTCTTCCTTTGCTTTTCCCTCTAGCTACTAGATAAACACAAATACTGACCCTCAGGGTCTGTGAAGTACCAACACCAAGCCCTGTTGCAGGACTCAGGCTTCTTGGAGGGTAAGAAGGAGCCTTTTGAAAGTACAAAGCCACAGGGTGCTCTGCAGTTTGACTCAGGAGCTGTGTGGACCTTTTTCTCTTTCTCTTTTGGATGCTGAATGCATCTCTGGGCTGTGGTGCCAGTGTGATCCCCATGCACAACAATAGGAACTGGTACCAGTCATGCTGACAAGAGGGATAGAGTGGCTGAAATGGTTTGGAAGGACTGCCTTGAAAGGAAACACCTGGCATGGTTCCCATTCACCAAAAACAGAGAAGAGCTCCAGACTGTCCTGTGGCGACCTGTGCACACCATGAGGCATAACCAGCCAAACTGAGCACAGCAGCAAGAGGAAACAAGTGAAGCCTACAGACACAGAACATGGACATGGCTGGTTTGATCTCCAGAGGACATGAAAACCCCCCTCAATGCAATCCCTTAAATACGGGCCACAACATTTCCCTATTAAGGTAGCAGCATCTTTCCTACCAATTTCCAAGCTCAGAAACTTTCCCAGGCTGGTGGCTGCTGGTGACCTGCCGAGAACTGCTCAGGGAGCATAACCCAGAGGTGATGCCTGATTCTGCCAGATCTCACAGCTTGGATGCAGTGAGCACTCCACTGTCCCCGGGCTATTTGGAGATGCTCTGACTCTCCAGCAGGGAGGAGGGAGGAACAGAACATTTCCAATTTCAGCCAAGAAAGCTAATGGATACATTTCTTTTCCCAAGGCAGGGAAATTATTTCTGCTCCCAGCTGACCCGTCGACCACAAAAAACACCATAAAACAGTACGAGTGTGTAAAAAATAAACACGGGCACGCATCAGCCTTCTGGATTCCTGTCCCCGGAGCAAGAGGAGCTTAGGCCGCGGACAAAAGGAATGTGGTGTTGCATCGGGAGCCACAGGGATGGGATCAGGGAAGGAACATTTTATAACTGGCCTCTGGACCCCACTGGGGAGCAGAGGGAAGGAAGAAGCATGTGAGTGATGACTACTCATATTGCAAAGGGGGGCAAATTTGAATCTCATCTGCATCTTTTGCAAGGAATGGGATTTACAGCTTAAACTCTGCTACTTTGACTCTTGCTGTATTGGCTCCTCCGGCCAAGTTTACATCAGGGATGCCCTGATCAGCTAGGAACCCTGCAAAGGAGTAATAACACATGGGGCTCAATTCATGCTGCAAGTTCTCAAGACTCTGTAGGGAAGCATGCTATGAATGGCAGCATCTTTTTGCCTCTCTCTGTCACCTTGAAGCCTGCCAAGCTGGAGAGAAAGGAAGACAGAGAAGGCAGTCTTCCACACTGTGAGAGGAGCCTGAAGAGATGCCAGGGTCTGACGGTATAAGTCTTATATAAGCTTAGACATTTCTATTCACACCAGACAAGACATCCTGCACTGAGACTGAAGACCAGAGAACTTTGTATCAAGACACAGGGATATAGCTGGCTTAGCTCACTACCAACTGGGCTTGGAACTGTCATCTCAGCAATGGATTATGCCATTCTTGCTTCATCCAAAGGCTTTGTTTCATCAGACCAGGAGGAGGGTGTGCCACGTGGTTTAGATATCAACTGCTACAAAGAAACAAGAATGTAAAACTAACCAGCTTCAGTATGGAAGGGGCTAAGTCTCCTCGCCTCTGCTCCTGGACTTTCAGAGAAATCCACCTAGAAATTTCACAGGGATTGAGACAACACAGGAAATACTTGCCTTACATCTGCCCTCAATTAGTCCCCACCAGCATCTACAACTGCTCTGCTATCTGAGGATGCATTTTACAACTGAGAACTGGAGTTGCCCATAGAAAATAATTCCACTAGCAGGCATTTTGGCCAATATTGCTGGCCTCTCAGAGGATGAGCAATGCTAGCTGATTGTGCCAGGATCTCACTTAGCAGCACCAAGATACTGCCACAGCCCCCACGCAGCAGTAAGTGGCACTGCGTCCTTCCAATCTGCTGTGAGACACCTGGGCTCCTGCTATTGCAGAGAACTGACAGGCAAAGCTGCTGACTGTCTTCTGGCTTTCTCAGCTCTCTTACAGTTCTAGGACCAAAGGAATCCTTCAGTGCCCAGATTTCATACCCTGACAGTTTTTCTTTAAAAAACCCAGAAACCTTGTTATGGAAAATATTGCTTGTGGCTGGTGTCATGATGGACAGCAGCAGCAACATGAGGGGGAAAAAAAAAATTCTGAGAAATTCCCTGAAACAGGTAACCTATGTTTTTCCTCACCTCTGCATTGCTAATTGTACCTCTTTATTGCATTGATTTTTTTCAAAAGAACCATCAACAAAAGCAACAGGTTCCTTTCAAAACCCAGTTCAGCTAACAGGAAAAAGGAATTAAAGTCAGATATGATGCAAATAGCACGGTGGTTTATTTGCTACTCCTTTTGTGAAATACAGCTGCCTCCAGCAGCAGCAACAGGCCCAGAGCCATCCAGCACCAGGTCCCTCCTCCTGCTCCTGCCCCGTCTGGGGACCAGCAGGTCCTCTGGCCAAGTGCAGCAGCAGTTGTGGGACTGGGTGGTGTGTTTGCTGCCTACTTTGTCAGGCTGTCGCTGTGTCCCGTGGTCCCTTTCCCTTCCTTTTTGTTTCCAAGTCCTGGGTGAGCCCAGCTGATGGCTCAAAACCAAAATGTCAGAATGCAAATGCTGGTATAAAAGAAGCTATTGCAAATACAAGTGGTCTGCTTGCAGCAAGCAGTTCTGTGTGCCTTGATATCATTCAATATCGCTTTCCTCTTCTAAAGCATTTAACTCCAAAACTCACATTGATTTAGACTGGGGTTTTAAAATCAGCTAAGGGTTTTTAAATCAGTTAAGGTTTTTTAATTAGTTAAGGGTATTCGAATCAGCTAGTCAGAACTCCCATGAAGCTGAAGGTCTTGAGTTCTGATCACCTAGATTTGTTATGTACAGCACCTTCTAAGGATATTTTGAAATATTTAAAGCATTTCTTTGCTCAAAAAGCAAAGTGCCAAAGGGCAGGGAGCTGGCTGCAGAATCCAGACTGGCCAGCAGGAAATGCTTGCAGAGCAAGAAGCTAAACCCAGGTTTATAAAATGTACTTGGAAGGAGCTCAGGAGTGTAAATCCCAGTGCTAACAGAGCAGCTCTGAGTCGATTGCAAATAACACACTCTTACTGTCCAGCCACAGTGCAATTCCACTGAGCTTTGGCAGAAGGTAATTCCGGTGTCAGATATTTTCATGAGACCCCACTTGACATTTTGGCCGGAAATCCTCTGGCATATTTTGATATTCCGTGACACACTGTGTTAACCACATGGATTTCCTCCACCACTTTGATGGACACCACTAGCTACTCAGGCAGGAGAGTGTGTGGATGAGCCCTTCCCCCTGGCTCCCCCCACCCCTGCCAGCACACAAAGCATCAGGCTATTGAAATTATTTTGCTAGGTCCAAAATCCCCTGAGAGAATAACCACTGTTCTGGAGCCTGCAGGGCTGCATCCTCCCAGACTGTTGCATTTGCAGTTTCCCAGGGCAAGGCAGACACTGAACACAATGCTTCTGATGAGGCTTTTCTAAAGTGGGGAAGATAGTTTTATATTGGTTTTGCCATCACTTCATTAGCCACCACCTGGCTTCAGGTGCTGGTATTGCTGCAGATTAAGAACACACGGCCAGCCCAGGAGGCCTCAGGTGACAGGTGACACTTCTTGCCTGGTCAGGACTCTCCAGTGCTGAGTAAGACACAGCAGATAGCCGACTTCCTCTCAGCTGAACAGACATGTCTGGACAAAGCATCCATGTGATGGGGGAGACCTCCCTGGAGGGATGCCTGCATCCCAGATGTAGTTGCTGTGCTGGGCCCTGCCATGCTTTGTCACCTGCCAAGACATGGGGACTCAGCATGTGAATCAGGAGGACAGGGCTCTGGTTAAGGGAAGGAGGCTGTTGCAGTGGGGCTTCCAGGGAAGGATGAGCACTGAGCACAGATCAGTAGAGATTCAGATGATGGTCTGGGCCCAGGCACCAGATCCTGTCTCCTTGTCATCCTCCCACCCACCCTGCACACTTTGTGCTGGCCACCAGCTGGTACCCCTTGCATGTGCAGCTCTGTGCCCACCTACTTCTACCTTATAATACCACCAGTGCCAAATGAAGTGAAGACCACAGCAAGGGTCTCAGACCCAGGTCCCTCAAGAGCAGCTGTTATCCTACTCCCCAGTATTGGTAGGGTGAAGCAATAAACCTCCAGGCAGGTTGCAGCTGACTGCCACCTTCAGAGTGAGCCATAGACAAGGGATATGGTGGCTATGTGAGCTGGAGGAGCACTGGAGAGGTTTTGGATTCTGACAGCATCAGGGCTACAGTAGTCCATACAGCTGGAAGGCCATTTCCCAGTGGAGAGGACAGCTAATCTCTGGGATTTATCAGATGGGCATCATTTCAAGTATGCTGAAAGCATTTTGGGAAAAATACCCAAGACACATACAAGGCATGCAAGGCACTGTTATTGTGTGTAACTATGGATGAGACTTTAAATCTAAAAGTACATACATTACCAACCCATTCCCGTGTCTCTTTCATAATCCCTTTTGCTCTATTGTATCAGGCAGCTTCTTTGCCCTCTGGGCGTGAGGCTGTTCCTCATGTGGTCCAAAAGCACTTCAATATCCTGATGACTGGTTCAGACCCATTTGCTGCTGCACTAGGAGCCTGAGCCTCTTCAGGGAGAGAGTACAGTGAAGGGAAGGAAGGCATGCCATGTTCTCCATGCCAGCACAATAAATCTTGGGAAATCAGTGAGGAAGGTGGACCAGGCATCACCAGAGGCAGCAGAGGAAGAGGCAGAGGACAGAATCCCAGAGGCAAGGAACAGAGAATTTGTTGCCAGCTGTTGAGTAGGGTAGCAGAGAGCAGACAGCCGCAAGGAGGCATGGAAAGACCAGACTGGGAGGCTGCCAAGGAAGAGAGAGTTGCATTAAATCTTATTTGTCTTTAAACAAAGTGTTCTAATTGCTAACAAAGGGATTTCAAGCAAAATGTAATAAAACTGAGTTATTCTGATCAATTACACAGTCAAGCAAATTACAGAAGGAGTCTGAAATATTGCCAGATACAAAAGAGAGATGAAGAAAGAGGAGGAGGAGTTGCAGAGAGAGTGGGGGAGGCAGTAATTTGAGGGAGGAAAATTACTTGATGGCTTGATAAGGAGAATTATTAAGCATAAATTTGAGATGCAGGTTGCTAAATCTGAATACAAAATCAAGGGTAGAAATGGAAATTATGTTTCAAGGCCGGTAAAATCGGAGCAGGGGCAAAGAGAAAAAAAATGTGCAGACAAGCATTAGAGACAGATGCTGTTGAGTTGTCTGCAAAGATGGTTGCTAACTGCAGCTCGCTGAAAGCAAGGCATGACCCAGGAATGTAGAGCTTTTTGGTGAGGGCACCAGATCAGTACAGAGTGGGAATCAAGCCACATTCCTGCCAGATACCTTCTACTTGACCCACAACTGCTCCAAAGCACTTAGCAATGACCTGGTTTGTCACTGTAAGAGTTACAAAGGCCAGGATCCCAATGCAATCTGAGGAGAGACCCACCAAGGCTGAGTCATTTACCTTGTCAACCTTACCTGAAAGCTGCGGCTGACATTGCTTCTACTATCTGGTGTGTGCGTTTAAGCTGGTATCATTCCATGTGTATCCATACAGTATCCAGGGCATCAGGTAGGGATGTTGTAGGGAATGGAAGACAAGCCCAACCCCTGTCTTAAAGGAACAAGACTGAAATCCCACCATGACACACAACTCCACGTTTGAATCTGACTCATGGTCAGTGTACCTTGGGATGAATGAAATAATTGTCCCTTGTCCTGCTCAGTCCCTGGATGTTTCCAGCCATGCTGCTGGAGTCTCCAGAATGCTCATGAAACAGCCACCGAACTGCTGCAGTTTGCAGCCTGGCACATTTGGGCAAGTCACTTCCAATTTTAATTTTCTATAATACATAATGTGATCAATTTCTGTTGAATCACCCCTGCTCACTAAGCCACTGCCTGCTCTGCAGGGCACACATGGAGCAGGCAGAAGGATTAGGGAACACATCCTCACAGTTTTGTATCAGGTGCACAAGGTCAAGTCTCACCACGCAGGGTTGGCAAAGAAGAGCTTGCTGGGTGTTAGGCTACAGCCCCCAGCTAGAGCTGGCTTTAGCTCCAAGGCTGAGCCTACACTGAGTCTCAGGTTCACAAGGATGTGGTCCTTGTGTGCAGTCCTTCTATAAAGCTGCTGCTGATGTAGTGCAGAGAGCTGCAGCCCAGCAATGCAGTACTCTTCAAGCCAATTACCATACACAGTTCATAACCCTGCAACTGACTGGATTAATGGATTATTGGCATGAAGGGATGTAGAACGGCACTGTTAAAAGAGGAAGTAGAAAACATTCAGAGATTATTTTTAATGGTGTTTATTTGTCAGAGAATTCCAGACCTTATGGGCTTTTGATGGGCTGGAAGTTCTGAGCCCTAAGAGGAGATAAGAGAAAGGATTAGGGTATTACTATGGTGGTGGAGTTCATGTGTTTTGTATTATTAATGCTTGTAAAGCACTTTGGAAATGAAAAACACTATAAAAGCTCTAAGTGCTGTATTTAGTGGGAGCTGCAGAAGAGGAACTTAAATCTGAAAAGACACTTCTCAGTTATCAGTGCACAGAGGTTTTTGAGAGGATCCCACAGTCGGATGCAGTCTGAAGTGGCAGACGAGTTGTTCAAAAACCAGTATGAGAAGGGCATAAGAACCCTGCAGGGTGCAAGGAAGGCTCCTGTGTCATGCATCCAAAAAATAAGCCACTTAACACTTTTAGGATAAGAAAAACCCATCAGATTTGCTGGCTCATTTCTCTGAAGCCAACAGAGGACTGTTCTCTGCAAGAAACCTACCTCAGTTAAACTTTCTTTAGAAGCCTGCTGGACAAGTGAACTGCTGTGTATTGTTTAGGGAACTCCTGTGACAGAGGGGAAAATCCTGACCCAGGGAGGGTAAGGAAAGCAGTATTGGAGATCTCCTAGTAGACATACCACTCCTGACCAGCACCAGACAAGTTTATGTGGTCTCAGGCATTCAGTGAGATAATTCCATGGCTCAAGAGACAGGATTTTGGTTCTAGACGCTTCATTCGCTATACCATTGTTTCACTAAGACAGTGACTCCCAAAGAGAGCCAAGATGAAGCTTCTCTTTACATTGCTGTAATCCCAGCTCCAGACCCCTCCTCTAGCAATTCTGGCTGACAAAATACAGGAAAGAGCATTTTTTGGTGAATCCATAAATAGATCTGCAGCATTCCCACAGACAGCCTTGAGGAGCTTTCTGAGACACCTTTGTCAAAGCAGAGAGGCCTACGGCCAGCTGAGGCTGTGGGCAGGTATTGATAATATATATTCCCCTTTCCCAATGATGGGCACACTCTTGTATCCTCAATGCTTGAAACACTCTTTGACAAAACAGTCTTTGCAGTTTTGCACAGGTCTTCCTTCACACATCAGTCCTTATGTCAGACCTTTTCTTCATGTCCAGACTACATTTTTTAGCTCCAGTTTTAAAACCTATGACAGGGAGGGAGGTTCCAGACAGGTCTGTGCAGATGTGTTGTTGATCCAGACATTGTTTGCAGTCATACATTAACTTCCGTAATCTCATTTCCTTGGGACATCAGAGGCACATTAAAGCTTACTTGTACCAGGAGGTCCGAGTGTGCCAAACCCATCCAGGGCACCTTTTTTCCAGCTCCCTTCCTATCTTCCAGCTGCTAAAAGAGATTTAGAAACTTTTTCCCCCTCCCCATTACTGCGCAAGTAGATAGTTCAGTCTTGATAAGGGGAAGGCTGGAGCATCCTTGTGCACCATTCTTGCAGCAGCTGGCTGTGCCCAAGAGTGGTAAGTCACAGTGATAACTGCAGATATTTCACCTTCCACCTTTCACTTCTGTATCTCAAATCTCATTGCTGAGGAGCAGCCACACAGGCACTGCTGCTTTCCCAACCTGCACCATGACAGATGTTAGGTATATTCGAAATGACACCTGCACCCCACAAGAGCTCCTATCCTATATTTATAGCCCACTGTCACTACTCAGATTTACACCACTCAAATATTTGTCAGCTGTTATCCCACCTTCCCTGAACATCATTTAACTGAGCTTGACGTATGCAAGCACTTTTAATCTTTCCTCATGAAGCAATTTTGCCCTTCCCAGGGCCTCTGATCATATTTGTAACTCTTCCTTGAGACAGCATCCGTTAGTCATTGCTGCTCTGAAAATACAGCAAGGAGCATGACAGCCTGAGAGGGGAGGAGGGGGTGGCTCATTTCCAACATTCATGGCTCTCTCCTGTACCACAGCCCCTAAGAGTACCTTAAACACATTGCCTGCTCTAAAATCCCTATCATCCTTGCTGTTCACTGGTCTTTACCCAACCTGAATCACTGTTCCTGTTCAAAAACCCAGTTCTGGATTATTTTGTGACTTCCCTGAGCCAAGAGGGAGTTCATTTTCTTTCCTACATGTCTTCCTAATGTCTCTGATGTCTCTATTATTACCCAATCTGCACTGGCATTCACAATGCCTCCCAATTGAGGCAGGATAATGTAATTAACAAGCTGTTTACCTCTACTTCCAGATCATTAATAAATATGTTAAACAAGACCACTACCTTGCTGAGCAATGCAAAAACTTGATGAGGCACATAGTTTGCTTTATAATTTTCAACTGATGCTGGCAACAGTGAGACTCTTTCAGAGCAAGCTCCTACCAAACCTACATCTGAACTGGAATTAATTTCCCCTTAACTTGTTGCATGTGCACCCTTTCACCCCAGGTCTCCTGAGCCTGGTGATGAGACACCATCTGAAGGAGGGACAGTTGGCTGAGCCACCTTAGCATGACACAGGACCTATGTCTCACTGCAGAACCCATTTCCCTTTCATAAACTGTGACACCCCGCAGGACCTCGGAATACCACCAGTCCTTAGTACTGTTCTTGAGCAACTCATATCCTAAACTTTATTGTCACTAATTCCAATCTGTGTTTCCTTGCTCTCATGCATGTTCAGCACCAAAGAGGTGCTACAGCAAACAAAAGCTCAGAGCAGACAAGCATTTGGGTAAACTTAATTTTCCAGCTTACTTTAAAAAAATTCCCAGACACTTGCCTACAGCAGCAAGGGAGATTCTGGAGAGACAAAAAAAAAGCTTTGTACAGAGTTAAGGGTCTATTGCCCAAAGTTTATAAGGACGGTGAGAAAAGCATGTGCTTGGTTTCACTAGAGCTGCTTCTGCCTCAAGACAGGGAACAGCATAAAAAGAGACTTATGGGGCCTTCCATTTCCCTGGTTACTTAATGCCCTTAGAACAGTCTTTCCAGGATCAGCCAAGAAAGCTGCAGGCAGTGTTTCCTGCTTTTATCACAGCTACACAGCTTTGTCTTTGCCTTTCCTGCTGGAGGGAGACTGGAGGGACTCCTCTCTGGGACCCCAAAGAAAAATGCCTTCTGGTCCAACAGAGCCTTCAGGTTTCTTGGGGATTACCATCATAAGTTCCAGAGATAGAACTAAAATTAGCTGAAACATTGGTTTCCACCAAACATAATGCTTGCTTGGTGGAGGATGGGAAGGCTCAGTGGTAGACTTCTGTACTTCAAACTTTCAGGGGGGAAAAAAGTTTATTTGATGATGTTCCAAGGGAGGAGGTCCATACTGGGGAAACTCATTCGGTGGTCTGCCGAGTCCCGAGTAGCTCCAAGAGCCTGAGGTGATGTTCTCTGCTCAGACTGCACATCCTTGGTGATTTCTGTCCAGTGAGAGGTGAGGGGTACCCAAGGGGCACAAGCAGCAAAACTGTGGAGGTCCCAGCAGACACAGCCTGCCTCCTGCTGCTCTCTGCCACTACAGAGAGATCTCTGCAAAATGCTGCAACATCCACAAGGTGGCAAATTCAGCCGAAGGATCTTTCCTCAGCCTCCTATTTTCCTGTCAGTTTCCAGTGAGGATGAGGAGGAAGAAGAAGAGGGTAAAAAGATAAATAGAAGGATCCAGAAAGTCTGAGAAGCCTCAGATGGTATCATCTTAAGCTATCTGCAGGAACTCCAGAAAGTTGATCCCTTGGAAGATTTTTTCCTTGTTTATTTGAGTCTGTTGTCCAATTGCTCTCAGCAGTGGTGTGGATGTGGGTCTAGCATCTGTCTTCCCTCTGCCAACAGAGAAGGTGAGAAGAGCTCTTCCAGCATTTCATATCCTCTGGAGTCACCTTGGGCAGGGATGTGGGTTTGCTTGCTTGTTTTTCTTAATGGATAATTAACATTGCAGACAGCAAGTGACCTGGGAGAAAAGAGAATGTGTGCACACAGCTCAGCCTCTTGGATTGTCCCCCCGGGCCATCTGCTGACCTTGGCATCCAGAGGGTCTTTCCAGTGATTTTGGCATTTCTGATGCTCAGTTTTCTGTTGGATGGTGCCCGATGGATGCCAGAGACTTGCCTCCGCCCTTCCCCATCACCCTTGTTTACAGGCCAATTAGTGGGTGCTGTGTTTGTTTTGCAGCCAGCAAGTTAGCCACCCCAGCGATTTAACAGCTGCAATTTTCATTTACAGTTGACTTTGAACAGCCAGTTTTATACATGCAGGGTGAAATAATGGTATAATTAACCTAGGAAAATCCATTAAAAGGGTGCGGATGTTCAAAACATGGAGCACACAATTACGAAACCCCATGACTGAGATTACTGCTGAGATCTAATTCCTCCTTAGACAGCTCATCCCTACATGGATTTCAGATGAGCAATTTTCTCTGCGAGGCTTTGTTTCACCAAAAATTTCATAAATTTTCTAAATTTTACTCTTCTAAGGAAAAAAATCAAAATTGGGAATGAAAGATTAATTAAATTTTTTTGAATTAATGGAGTTCTTGAGAAATACATCATGTTAATTTTGGATGTGTTTTATTTTAACAGTTTCAAAATGGTCTGTGGCAGTTCAGGCTTTTCCTTTATGGTTTCATTTTAACCTCCAATCAGGTCATTTTTTTTTATGAGGAAATATGCATTTCTTCCTTTCTTAGAAAAGATCAAAAGTTTTCTCCCATCTTCCCAGCTTCTCATTGGAGCCATTTCTCAAGCTAGTTTTTCAAGCCAGTTGTGTCCATAAAAACAAAACAGAAGAGAATTTTCACACAAATCTGCATTCCCCCACACTAAAGTAATTAAAAAGACATTCTCCACTAGTTATCACAGACACTGTTTAATCAGGTGTCCACAGGCTGTTTGTTCCACCAGGCTGTTTGCTCCACCGGGGTGTTTGCTCAGGATGGATAATATTCACCAAGTCAATACCCAGTACTGCTTTTCATGCTCATCAGGGCATTTTTTCAGACTGCTCCTTTGCACCCTGCTCATCACTTAGATTAATATTTAAATTCACTAACTTGGCTTTTGCATGTCACTTGAGTCCAGAGTGCTGCAGTCCAGCCTTGCTGGTGAGAAGGAGATGCTGTCCTTGTTTCTGATAGGAAAAGTGACAAATTCTGTCTGTTCTGGGGAATATCATTGGATCTTAGAAACATGGCCTTAGAGGCAGTTCTTCAGCAGATTTAAATCTGTTCCATTGATGTAAAAGGAATCCTGTTAGTTCTGTTTTGGGTTTGTTCCCAGCTGAATCTGACCGTTCTCCCTCTGAGATGTGAGCTGGCTCACTTTGCCCTGGCTCCGCTGGTAAAACCCAGGGCAGTGTCTTTCACAATCCCACTGTGCACCCCACCAGCAGCTACAACCCTCTGGGGCGCCCCAGCTCCCATGCTGGCTCCAGTCACAGCTCTAGATGCAGTATCAGCCACTGTCTTTCCTTTCCATCCCATCCCATCCCATCCCACCCCACCCCACACCCCCACAGGGCTCCTGCTGCATCTCACCCCCAACTGCCTTGCCACAGCAGCCCCCAGCAAGCTCCATAGCCATGCTGCTCCCTTTCCCTCTGTGCTGTGTTAATAAATATATCCAACCACTCAGGGTCTGGGGTGACCTCAGGCTCTCCACTATTAACCTTTCTGTCTGCTGAGAATTGGCCANCCCCTTGTGTGTATGGTAGAACAGTGGTAGGTCATTGTCACATGCAACTGGGAGGAGAACATCCCCAGCCTTGCCACCTTCTCCAGGATGAGACACTGGGGAATGCCCCCTCTCTCCAACATGTCTCCCTGCCCTCTGCTCTTTCTGGAATTCAGTACCTGGATTCAAAACGCCTTTTGCAGTTTAACAAGAAGTGCAGGCACCTCCTGTAAGTCCCAGGCTCTGCTTGGATGTGTGTCCCCGTCACAGCAAGCAGCCACCCCACATCACTCCATCTTTTCAAACGTTTTGTGGAGGTCATTGATAGAGTATTTAACTCCCCACAGAGCAAGCTGTTCAGTCTTGGCTGTCTGCTCACCTCTTTTTATCTCTCACCAGCTTTAGGAGTCAAGCTCCTTCCTCCTGGAGTTTTTCCCTTCCACTTGTACATCAAGCTGCATCTAAGTCAGAGCAACTCAATTACTCTTTTGCTGAAATCTCCTGGGTAATTTGAGTGAGATTGGCTCAGCAGGAAGCAGTGTGCTCGCTCTGTCTGTGCCAGGCAGCTTCAACACTGTGTGCCAACTCCAAGGCCATGGCAGAGTCCTGAAGCTGCCCCTGGAGAGACCAGGAGAGCAGGAAAAAGCAGGATGTGATCACCTGTGGGAGTGTGTGGGGCTGCAAAGTCCAGAAAACTTCCATGCTGTGCACCAGGACCTGAGGTGACCCTCATCCTCCTTGAAACACTTTCTCTACATCTGCTGTGTAGCAAAATGAGGACAGGGCTGCCAGGAATGGTATGGTGGGATATGTAGGTGGCACAGATGGGCAAGGGAAGAGCCATGCTCACAGGGAGGTTGCCCCACCCCTTGGCTCTCCATCATCAATCAGGTGTTCCCACTAGCAAGGCAGCAGTGGCACCTGCACCTGAATTACCAGTGCATTGCTGGGCACCAGGCTAATGTCTCTCTCCATCTGCATAGGACTCTGCATGCCTTGCTAATAACAAAAAATAAAAGGAGCTTTGCTGTGAGTATGGACTTTCATATCCCAGGTAGCCTACGTGTGAATGCCTAATGCCTGCCTGATTATTGTTCACCTAGTATTCAATAGTTTAAAAAAATAAAAAGTTCTATAGTTAGAGAACGAGATAGGACTGTTTAATTTCAGGCCATTATCTCCTGGTAATTGCTGGAGGAATTTCATTCTATGCCAGTGCAATGGAAAAAAAAAATGGTTTTTCCCCTTTTATGGGAAAAAAAAAAAAAGACAGCCTGCTTTTCTCCAAGGGGTTCAGGGCTTTCAGGCCATGGTTGGAAGCAAGAGCTGTGGCTGCTTTATCAAATTCGCATTTCATTTCCAGCATTCACCCAAGCCGCATGTAAATTATAATGAGAAAAGGGGAAAAAACAAAGAGATAGAGCTCCAGAGATGGGAAATGATAATGAAATCAAATGAACTCAGGGCCTTTGAAGACTAACAGAGCCACAGACAGACAGATATGTACACACTGACAAGGATAAAGACAAGCAAGAGGCATGCATGAGGTGACAGCAAGAGTAGAAGGCTGATAGAGAGACACAAAATTGGAGATTTGCCCTCATGGCGTGCACAAGGACATAACATGAGAGAACCCAGAAGGATCTCTGCTCCACAAAGACCTTCAAAGCCATGGTTCTGAGGTGTACAACTGACAGGAGGTTCCTGCTGCCAGTTTTCCCTGTGTGTCCCAGTCCTGCCATGCTGCTTCAGAAGTCCCAAGGGTGTGTGATGAAACCTAACATCATTTTCCCCATGGGAAAGGACCCTTTGCAATCTTCAGCTTCACAACTCTATCCTTTCCGGTGGAGCCAAGCCATGGAGCTCAGAACACTGGGAGGATGTGCCCACTGCATGATCTGACCTGGGGAGGAGTAATTCTGGGAGAGAGGAAGGGGAGAAGTTCCAGTAAACTCAGGTATTGTCTAGTCACCTATTTGAAGGAAAACAGGTTCAGCACTCCACTGAGGTCGAGTGAGCCTGGGACATGGAAAACAACCAGCCTCACATGCCCACCTGAGGATGTAGACCTGAGGCTGGAGAATGACAGCTGCTCTACTGCTGGGTGTAATATAAACCTGGAGACAACCTTTCACTTCGGCTGGATATTGAGACTTCTGTCACATCTCATAAACGAGAGCTCTGGCAGGGATTTCAGAAGGCTGCAGTGGTGTTTGGGAAGGAAAAGGTCTGCTATTCTGGCTGTAACTTTTCAGCTTTGCCTCCAAACCCTGAAGTGTCTGGGGTGACCAAATTGCAAGCAGAGGACTGAGACCTGTAAATGTCACTCTTCCAAGCCTGGCAGGCCAGTGGTACAATAAAGAGCAGCCAGAATCCCACCATCATGAGCAAAGTTTGGAGACCATGTCCCAGTAACTCCCAAATCAGGGCAGAAAGAGAGACTGGCCCTTGTTCACTGTGCACCACATCAGCACCACAAAGGAACAGCCTCTGCAGCCCATGAAGGTAAAGGCTGACTGCCCTGGGTGCCACAATCCACCAGGGTCAGAAAAATGCCATGAGGTTCATTACCCTGAGTTTTAGGGAGCTTCAATTCATGGCTCCCTCCTGGGCAGTTTACCCC
>WBMY01015701.1:93127-121120 GCA_013397315.1 Donacobius atricapilla
ACCATTGCTGAAAACCTGTGCTGTGTTTCCAGGCTCAAAGGGGAAAAGAAGGAAGGAAAGACAAGGTGCCACTACCTAAACCAAAATACCTTAAGAATAGCCAGGTAAGTACCAACACAGTAACCAGATCCCAGTGCTGCAAGCAAGGTAATTTCCAGCTACCCGTGCAAAGCACTTGTGCTTGCTTGAGTAACTTCTGAACCATTCATGATGAATTACACACTACTCGTGAATTATTAGGGATTAATTTAGTCTTGTATATTTATTGTCACTGTGATTATGGGGGCAGCTAGCAACCAGTGTCATTGGGATACCTGCTCCTGGGTATGCTGGGGGTGGTGTAGGAATCCATGGAGGTCAGGATGCTGCTGCCTAGGACTGGAGATCACAGAAGTTTTGTGTAGTGTGTTCCCAAAATCCCAGGACAGGGCAGACTGTGCCTTTCATCAGGCCCTGTGGTGCTCTGCACATCCTGTGAGCAGCAGACTGGCACCAACAGGATCTAAATTTGCACAAGAGTAATTTGAAAATCCTTCAGAGCTAATTTCTCTTGGCTCTAACAAAACCAATGCAGGAAAAACAGGATTAAAAAAGGGGAAAAAAAAGAAAAAGAAAAAAAAAGAAAAGAAAAAGAAAAAAGGAAAAAGAAGCCAGAGATTGATTCTTACCTCATATCATTAAAAAATAAATTGCTGTAGCGCTATAACATAAAGTAAGAATCAATCTTATTTTTTAACACCAGAAATAACCTAATGAAATACAAGATTGATTCTGAATATGGGCTTCTTGGTGGAGCCCCTGTGGGAATTGATTACAAAATTGAATGTCTCAGAGCTGATAAGATGAATTTGGAATAAATCTTACTTTTAACTACTCCCTTTTTATGCTCATAAAAAAAAGAAAGATTGATTCCAATCAAAACTTCTTCTAAAAAGTGAGACAGTTTCGATTTGTCGAGGCAGTTTTTCAACAGAACGGCACTGAACTTCAGAGCCAATCTCACCCCTAGTTATGCATTCCCCAGGGAGGAAAAATACGAGGCACAATATTTCTGATTTACAGCTTGAAATGAGACAGTAATGATCATAATAATCAGGACAAGAAGAAGGAGAGAGCCTCAAGTGGATGGCAGCTCTCTCGACTGATGATGCCAAGGGAGGAAGTGATTTGGAAAGTGAAGGTGGAGAAGCTGCTCCCCCTCCACCATGCTGCAGAGAACTGCTGAGAACACCTCACTCTGCAGATTCCAGGGTATAGCATTAGATCTGTTTAGTCTGCAAAAAAAAGTCCTGCTGGGAGTCCCTCGAGCTTCCCAGGACTGCACCTCCAGCCCTACCAGCATTTCCTGCCTGGCCCACAACAACAATAGCTCCTTGAAGCCTTCTGCATTCATGGATAGGAAGTAGCTTTGAGTTTCCAGTCTCAGCTCTGATATAGCCAGTGCAGTCCCATCACATAACACCATACCCTAGGAGATGCCTAAATTCCTTCTGGCCAACCTGCCAGTCCAGTGAGATGGAGACTACCCAGTCCCACCAAGCTCTGAGCACTGAGTTCACCAAGCTTTGCTTCCAGACTCTCTGTGATAACTCCTATACCCTCATTTCTAATTATGCTTCATGATTTTGCTCCCATGGGCAGCAGCCCTGGCCTTAACAAAAAATGAGGCGAAGTGATTGTGTAGTCTCAGGGCCCACTCTGTGCTTCCTTTAATCTCTCTAGCCCCATTGCTGTTTCACAGGATGCAGTTCCAGGATTCGTGTTGGTTGGGTAGTTTCCCCTCATCTCCAGATTCTATTTATTCATGGCCCACTCACGCATGTCTGTTCTAGTGTCAATATTTTATTTCAGCTTCAGTCACTCCCTTTCCCACCTGGGCACCTCTGCAAGATGGTGTTTTGCTCCCATCTCTTCCACCAAATGCTTCTACACCAGGGCAATCTCACAAGGGATTTTTTTTCCACTTTTCAGAAGAAATGCTATTCTGATACCCAACTTGTGTCTGTTTTTCAGTTGCTGAATAAAATTTGAAGACCATCTTACTCTTCCTTTTTCTTTATCTCTATTTTTCCATCTAGAATCACAGAATCATAGACTGGTTTAGGTTGGAAGGGGTCCTAAAGATCACCTCGTTCCAGTCTCCCTGCCCTGGGCAGGGACGCCTTTCACTAGACCAGGTTGCTCAGAGCCCCATCCAGCCTGGCCTTGAACATTTCCAGGTATGGGCCATCCACAACTTCTCTGGGAAACCTGTTCCCATGCCTCACCACCCTCATACTAAAAATTGCTTCCCAATATCTAATCCAAACCTACTCTCTTTCTGTTTGAAGCTATTTCCCCTTGTCCTGTTGAACTGTTTAACAGTTCCTGTTGAAGAGTCCTTCTCAAGCTCTCTTGTAGCCCTTTTAGGCAATGGAAGGTGCTGTAAGATTTCCCCAGAGCCTTCCCTTCTTCAGGCTGAACAACCCCCACTCTCTCAGCATGTCTCCATGGCAGAGGTGCTTCATCCCTCTGATCAGCTTGGTGGCTTCCTCTGGACTCAATCCCACAGGTCCCATGCTGGGTCCCTGTCCTTCCCGTGCTGGGACCCCAGCTCTGGATTCAGAGCTCCAGGTGGGTCTCACCAAAGCAGAGCAGAGCAGAGCAGAGGGACAGAATCCCCTCCCTCCCCTGCTGCCCACAGGGCTCTGGATGCAGCCCAGGACACATTTGGATACCATTGGCTTATGATTCAGTATGGTTCCTTCCTTTCAATCCTCATGAAAACAACATTGAAAAGAAACATCATCCACAGCAGCACCTCCTCTGAATTATTTATTTGCCAATAAACACATTTTAGGTGCATTAGGATCACTCACAGAAATAGTCTGTGTCTGTTTTTCCCACAATCCCACAATCCTTTGTCCAGGACCACTTGGACACAGCCCCATCCCTGCAACATGTGAATCTCAGACAACTCCCTTCCTCCTTTGCCTGGATCTCCCATATTCCCAGCAAAAGGTCTCTCCCTTCTCCGGGACCCACACAGCAGACCCAGATGGGTGATGAGAGATGAGATGCATTGCTTCTGACATGTGGGTCCTGGGGAGACAGTGGTCCCAGTGTGGCACTCCAGCTGGGGAGGTGCCAGGCAGCAGGGCCAGGCACTCTGCCTGTGAGCAGACACACAGCCCCAGATGTGCCGAGAACGGGGACCCCCTCCCTGTCACACACCGGGCACACCAGATGTGCTCCTGACGTCCTTGAGTGTGGCGACACAGAGAAGTCGAGGGAGCTGCAGGCGCCTGCTTGGTGCTTACCCCACGCTCAGGAGAACCTTTGATGTGTCACCACAGTCCACGCTGACCATGGAGTTGTGGCACAGGTGGGAAGAGGTATTCATCCTGCTTTCCCGTTCCTTGGACACCTGGCTGTTATTTCAAAAGGTTGAATTCATTGCTGAGGACCCTCCTGGTTCCTGCAGACTGGGAGGCAGCTCATACATCTAAATGAAGAGCAGTTTAATTCTCTGATCCCAGCAAAATCTGGTCTGCATTAAAAATAACAAAAACTCCCCCAAACCCATTGTGTTTAAATAATGTTAAAGATCTGACTGAGAGCATTGAGAGCAAATTCCAAGCCCTAATGAAGAAGGATTGTCTGGCATGGTAATAATAAACTCTTTGCACACATCTATGTATGTATGTATGCATTGTATGTATGTATATACAGAAGGAGAATTTCATCTGAGGAGCTGAGAGCCCTATAATTAGCATGATCTCATGGCTGTACCAGGAAGCACAGCAGGTAAGTGCCCTTGACCTGCAGTTCTCAGCTTGGTGAAGTCAGAGGAAAAGGGTTGTCTGGAGAAAAAAGGTGAAAAGAAAGGTTTGCCTCCCACTCTATCCCGGCTGCAGCCCTGGGATGGCTGCTGGGCAAGGGGTCTGTTTTTCAGACCCTGTTTGCAGTGGAATCAAGAGGACTTGTGGCAGCATCTGCCAGGTCCCAGCTCAGCAGAGACATGATGGCCAGACTGGAGAGGCTGTTTTGCAGCCATGAGACACAGGTGAGGTACGAGGGGTAGAGGCCTTGGGGTCAGTCAGAAATGAGAGGTGTATGGGAAACATGTACACTGACCTCGAAACAGGGCAAAAGAGGTGGTGGCAGGAGACTGCATGGAGAGCTAATCCCACACAGGTCACCAGGGCTGAGCATTCCAGCTGCAAGGAGCTGTCCTTGTCCCACAGGGCATCTGTGAGATCGTCCTTTCATGCTATGGGTTTGTTCAGCAGCTTTTTCACTGACTCAGGTGATAATGCTTCCAGCCCTCCCTAGGGAACTCCATTCAGCAGTTTCTGTCACACTCCTCCACTTCATTATGCTTAACAGGTCCTCCTCTGCCTTCTTGTTCATGTCCTCCAGGTGCCTATACTCTGATGAGAGGGGAAGGAAGAAACAAAAAAAGCCTCTTCTGTTTCCTACCCATGCATACAGCTGCACAGTGAGAGCTGGAAGAGCAATGCTGATGTACCACAAATCCACAGGAGCATGGAAATGTTAGCAGGTGCCCAGTCACCACAAAGAGGGGTGTGGGATGGGTGCTGAACTGCTGGCCAGGAGTACTGGGAGGTGAGAAAACATCTCCCTCTGGGGGGCTTTTGTGCAGGGCAGTTCCTTAAAGTCAGCAATGAGAAGTCAGCGCCTGGTTTGCACACATTGCACCTGGAGGTCCTTAGAGCACAGCCCATCCTGCTGGGATAGCTCTGCTAGTAGATATCAGATCAACTTGGAGCCACATCTCTCAGTCCTTGCTCACTTCTCTGAGCTGAACTCACTTTATAATTATGTGAGGACACTGTCTCCAACAAGATTCTCCTGGAGAAACTGGCAGCCCATGGCTCAGACAGGTGCACTTTTTGGTGGGTAAAAACTAGCCTGCCCCAGAGAGTGGTGGTGAATGGACTTAATCCATCTGGGCCAGTCACAGTGGTGTTCCTCAGGGTTCAGTTCTGGGGCTAGCCCTGTTTGATGTCCTTACTGATGATCTGGATGAGGGAATTGAGAGCACCTTCAGTCAGTTTGAGAACAGTGCCAAGCTGGGTGGCAGTGTTGATCTGCTGGAGGGCAGGAAGACTCTGCAGAGGATCCATGGGCTGAGGCCAATTGTGTGAGGTTCAAAAAGGCCAAGTGCTGGATCCTGCCCCTGTGCCGCAACCACCCCTGCAGCTCCAGGCTGGGACAGAGTGGCTGGAAAGCTGCTGAGTGGGAAAAGACCTGGAGGTGCTGGTTTCCAGTGGCTGAACACAAGCTGGAGTGTGCCCAGGTGGCCAAGAATGCCAATGGCCCTGGGCTTGTGTCAGCAATAGTGTGGCCAGCAGGACCAGGGCAGTGCCCATCCCCCTGTGCTGAGGGCACTGGTGAGACCTGTTTTGCTTGAAAACCTGTGCTCAGTTCTGGGCTCCTGACAAGGAGAAGGACACTGAGGTGCTGGAGCATGTCCAGAAAAGGAAACAGAACTGGGGAAGGGGTCTGGAGCACATCTAATGAGTAGACGCTGATGGAGGTGGGNGGTGGGGGACCTCAGCCTGGAGAAAAAGCAGGTTCAGGGAGGACCTTATCACTCTTGACAACTCTCTGACAGGAGGGTGTAGGCAGGTGGGGGTCAGTCCTCTCTGACATATAACAAGAGCTATGACAGGAGGAAATAGCCTCAAGTTGCATCTGGGGAGCTTTAGATTGGATATTAGAAAAAATTCCTTCACAGGAAGGGTTATCCAGCACTGCAACAGGCTATCCAGGGCAATGGCGGTGTCACAATGCGTGAAGGTATTTAAAGGACTTGTAGATGTGGTGCTTGGGAATATGGACTTGGTAATCCTAGAGATGTTTTTCGGCCTAAACAATTCCATGATTCTGTGATCTCCCAAGTGATAATCTGGATAAATAACGAAGCAAGTAGAGAGATATGTACTTATAGTCACCTCAGTTTCTGCTCCCAAGGCCTCCATGGCCCTTTTAATCACCTGGGCTTGCTTATGCTGTGCAATTTGCATGGTAATTATATTTAACAAGAACAGCAATAAGGGAAATAGAAAGTGTAATGTTGTTATCAAGGCATAATTATTCTTGAATAATTCGGTGATTACAGTTTGCTGTGTTTGGAACTAATTGTCACCAGCCCCTTTCAGTGTGGCATACTCCCCCTCACTCCTGAAGCACTAATCCCAGGATGCCTCCAGCCTCTGGCTTCTGGACTTTTCCAGCCACTCAAATTGTTTAGACTCCCTAGTATGATGTTTTGTGGCCTCTAGACTTGTACCTAGCTGAGCAAGCCTGTGGAAATGAATATGATGAGCACGTCCTTCCAGCGCTGCTGCCTCTCCACAGAGTGTCTCCTGCACATATTGACAGCTCAGGGCAGCACGGTGTGTCAAACATGGTTGAGCCAAGCAGCAGGGGAACCCCAGGGACGGGATGACTACTCCAAGGACATCCATGCAGGAGGGATGGAGCTAGGCACTGAGGCCTCCCACTCTGACTGTGGGAGGATGAGAGCACAACACTACCCTGGGAACCCCAGCTGCCAAAATTTCAGCTCACCACCCCAGACAGGTGCATTAAGCTTCCTGCTGTGTGAGGCCTGGATAGCTAAATTGCAAGGAGCCTGTAGAGTTCTCCTTTTCAAAGTTTGGGGCGTACATTGAGATTTCAGCCACTGGAAGGGTCTGCCTGGTCCCCTATCCTCTTGCAACAGCCACCCTGGCTATCATCCCTGCACATGTATTTCCTCCACAGCCAGCTCCAGGGTGAAGCTTAGAGGGAGAGCAGAGCTTGTGGTGCAGAGCAAAACCTCTGTCCTTCCCTTCCATTGCAAGGAAAAGAGAGGGATCCATGTGTATAAAAGCTCCCTCCTCCTCCATAGCCCACCACACAGACTTCCTGTTCAGTGGCAAGCCATGCTCTTAATTTTCCCCATCCAAATTCCAAGAAAGCAGAAAAATGCTGTCCTTGTCCTCCCCTGAGCTCAGGCAGACAAGGGATAAGGGTAGCCAAACATTGAGGCTGAGCTGCCTTCCAGGCTGCAGCCTCTCCGGCTGCCAGTATTCCTCTCAGGAAATGAGTGTGCCAGGTCTCAAGCCAAGGAGCTGCTGCAGTGTGGGCTCATGTACACCCAGCCCCAGGTCACACGTCACAAGGAGGGAGAGAAGGTGCTACACAACTGCAGCTGAATTCTCATGGGCTAAGAAAGAGCTCATGTGTCCTTAGAGACTCCCAAAGCAATATTTGTAGGCTTCCTTGTGTGTTTCTGGGCACACATAGAGGACAGACTGTTTTGGTCCTGCTCAGGCCATTAAACCCTATTGTCTTTCCATGCTATCTCACTGATGACAGTCCCAAGAAAGATGAGAAAGGCCCTTGGAGCCAGGATGTAACTTCTGTGAATACTCAGGGACCTCGTGTTCAGGTGTCTGAGTCCAGTTCATCTTCTCAGCTCTGAGCTCTTGTACTTGGCTTCAAGGAACACTCAGAAATCCTTCAACCCCATGAAACACAAAAAGAAGAGAAACACAACTGCTCTGTGATGTATAGCTGCTTTGCTACCCAAAAGGGCTCTGAAAACATCGGGCAAGGAATTCACTGGAGGCAATGGGCTTTGTAAATCACTGTGCATACCAGTGTTTTAGGGTTTGGCAGTGGCCGAATTGGATCATTCAAGGGGCTGGTAACAAAGGAAAATGTAGGATAGGGAGGCAGGAGGGGTTTCAAGGTGCTGCCTGGAAGACACAAAAGTAAGAGAAAAGAGTTTTCAGGAAGAAAGTGACAGAGCACATGAGCTCAGGAGAGGCTGTGATCCACTGAATAGACTGAAAATGGTGAAGCCTCAGGCTAGGAAAGCCATGCAGGAAATAGGCAATTGAGATTGCTTTTCCTTCCCTCTTACCTATGCAAAAGGCAGATCACAAACACAGCTGAGTGCCAGTCTGCAGCCCAGTGACAGGCACTCCAGAGCAGATCCAAACAACAGACTCCAGTGGGAACAGATCCTGTCACAACCCTGAGCCCACACCTGTGCAGGAGCACACAGTAGAGTCTGCCTGTGCACAACACAGTCTGGGACCCTTCAGACCCTCCATGAGTTCCTGCAGGGTCCTGTGTATCCTGGATCCCGTTCACATAGCCTGCAGGGATCGGACATGGGAGGGATCACAGTACCGGAGCCCAGGATGAGCAGACACTCCCATTGAGCCTCCCTAATTATGGCTCCCACACTCAGCAGTGTGTGCAAAGTGAATCTGCGCTTGGTGGATGTTGACTCAGCCCCAATGCTACAAGGTTTCAACACCTTTGTGTTCAACAACATTCCATCTGGCTACTTCAGTAGAGGGGACACAGCCTTGAAAGGGGAGGGGGGCCACGCTGGGTAGGACCAGGCACCCATTTCCCCAGTGTCCAGAAAAACATTTTTTTCAGTCTCTCCTTAAACTCCTGCAAACCTTTAGGTTCCACATCATTATGCAGCAGTCAGTTCCACAGGTCCATCACATGTTCCTTTATCTTGTTTTTAACACCTGCTAGCAATCTGTTCTGTCCTCTGCTTCTCACGCTGCCTCTTACCCCCTACCATGCCTTTTACCACAAATCTCTGGCTACCTCTGTCCTGGACCTGCATAAGCGAAGTCACTCATGTGCTTGTCAGAAGGGGGACTGTTCCACACTGGTCATCATCCATCATGACTGTCTTGCTGTGCTGCCGCATTCCTCTGAAGTGAGAGGGATACCTCTGAAGTGGTACCGTGTGTGGTACCAAAAAGGTGAACAAACAACAGGTTTTCATGGTGAGTGGTCCTGACTTTGGAGAAGAGCTCAGCTACAGATTCAGGTAAGACCACAACATGGTCAGAAGGGAAAGCAGCTGAGAAAGCTTCCAGGTAGTCTTTCAGCTGAAAACAAGGCTTACTCATATGATAAGTCTCCTTGGAGATAGAAAGGGGTGTTGAGGAGGGTAGCTGGAAGCCAGGGAAGCTCCTTGGCACTGCAAAACCTCTGTAACTGCTTCCTTCTCCTTTGGTGTGGAACAGAAGACCTTGTGTCACCCCTATGTGTCAGGGATGCTGGATTAATGACCTGCTCCAACCCTGCTCTCCCTCAGAGGTTTGAGTTGGACTGGAGAGATTTGGGAACGGTGCAGACATGAAGACAAGACCTCCCCATCAATGCCCTGCTAGCTCCCTTGGTAAAGCAGAGCTGCTTTGTTAATCATATCCGTGGATTAGCATGGGTTCCACAAGGAAGCATTCGGAATCATAAATTGAATTTTCACCACTTAGCCCAGGAGGATCTCTGGGGCTTGGTAGACAGATATAAAAGGAAACCTTTAGCGAGAACAAGGGGGATAACAAAGAAATTATCAGAACCAAGCCTGAAAATTAATAGACCAAATCAAAATTAATTAATGGACTAAATCCAATTAATAGGCTAAATCAAATTCGCTTTGCAAATGCAGTCACCTCAATCACTGATCATCTTTTCACACTCCCACAAAGACAGATGGTTCAGCTTCTTCAGCAAAGTGGGTTAAGAAAGACCAGGCTGGAGCAGCAAGGGGGAAACTTGGGGGTTTAAGGGTCAGAGTTACCCCTGCAAAGAGAAGGCAGCTAGGGAGCCCAGGGCGGGCCTGACCCAGCTATGGGAAATAATCCTGAAGCAATTAAAAAGCTAGTATCTTCTCTCTTTAATGAAAACTATTATGCTGAAAACACGGTGAGTATTAAGAGCAGTTGTCATCCTGCTGTTTGGCTTGTATCTGGATTAGATTTGTGCTAAGGGTAGAATATGAGTCTGGCTAAGTATTACTTTCCACAAATATTTGGCTTTTAAAAAAAGCCCAAATGTGGAGTTTATCACATTCAGACCCAAATAAACTACAGTGGATGTGAAGCACAATAAAAAGTAACAGGAGAACAAAACAAAGGGTCACCAAGGGTGGGCACTGCCAACCACAGGAGGGAAGCACAAGGTGTGACTGGGGCTTGGGAGAGTGGTAGCAAGGGAGACTACAGGTGTGGGAGCAACCCTGACATCATCTGGGCTGTCACGAGTTCATTCCAGGTCCCCATTTTCTCCACATCAGTCCTGCCATGCAAGACCTGGGGAGATGGAGCTTGTCTTGGACCATGCATTTTTGGAGATGGACCAGGAGATACACCCTGCCCCGGGAACAAACAGTGTTATCACACTAGCAATAAGAAAAGTCCATAATCACCATCTGGGCTGGAGACTTTGGAATTTGGACATACCAATCCCATACTCCAACCACAAAAGGAAAACTGATCCAAACTGGCCTTGCAAGTGAAAATGCTGATGGAGGAAGGCTTTGAGATGCCATTTAGTCATAAGGGGCTTGGCAGATGCAGCACCAGCCTATCATGTGTTTGCTGGGATAGAACTAATTTCCTTCTAAATACCTGGTACAGGGCAGTGATTTGGATTTAGTATGAGAATAATGTTGGTAACATACTGATGGTTTAGCTGTTCCTCAGTATGGCTTACCCTAAATTAAAAACTTGTCAGAGCCAGTGAGCAGATGCATAAAAAGCAGGTCCACAAGAGGGAGCATGGCCAGGAGTGCTGACCCAAACGGGCCAAAGGGATATTCCACGCCACAAAACACCATGACTAGTGCATAAACTGGGGACACTTGGCTGATGGGGAACAGGCTGGGCACTGGCCGGCAGGTGTAAGCAATTATGTTGTGCATCAATTGTCTGTCTTAGGTTTATTCCTCTCTACCCCTCTTCTTTTCATAATTATTATTGTTGTTATTATTATGTATTACTTTATTTCCATTATTAACCTTTTCTTACCTCAGCTTGTCGGTTTTACGTTTTTCTAAATCTACTCCCCATGCCACTGGGGAAAGAGCGGGGAGTGAGTGAGCTGTAGCCAAGTACTTTAGTTGCAGGTTGCAATTAAATAACAACACAGCCAAAACACCCCTTTCCTCTGAAAGAAGGATCTTTCAGCCCTTAAATGATTGTTTAGCTACTGCAAATATGATTGTGATTTTGAAAGTTTGCAGGCTTTTCCAGCTGCCTGGTTGAAAGGAGACTACCCTTTTTTCCACAGCAGAAGGAATCCTTTAAGAATGCAAGAATCTCAAAATTGCCCTTAAAACACACGAGAAAAATAACACCCCCTCATCACTTCCCTCCACCTTGTCATCCAGTGTGTGATAACAAAATTGCCCCAGTGAGTGTGGTGTGAAGCCACAGCTGCAGCATCCTACACCCCACTCTGTAGCACTTGCTTGAGCATACAGGTTTCTGTGTCTGCACACCTCTTTTTTATCTTCGTGCTTAATGGGGCTGAGGCAAAAGCAAAAACTACACAAGAACAAAACCAACCAAATATAAAAAAGCCCTCACAAAACCCAAATGAAAGTCACATTTGAAGACCTAGGTTTCTATTTCACATGACACTTTGAAAACCATTTGCCTAATGGTATTTATTGCCTTTCTCAAACAACAAACAGAAAAAAAAAAACCAATGAGGAAATAGAAAGTAGTACTTCTTCTAATATAAATTAATTAATCTGCAATTAATCATAGAAACGGGTCTCTCTTCCTTTGGCTGTGCTCAGACAAAGAGAGCTGCTCGCTATCTCCGATTCACTACTGACTTGCCAGCAGCACACGAGAAAGGAGGCTGGAAATGGTTTTAATTCCTCATCATCTCTTGTGTCATCAGCACCACAGGCTGTTTTTGCTTCCATAAAACAGCCCCTGAAAAACAAGGATGCCATGTGGGGCTCGAGACGAATCTCTGGGAGCAGGCTGTGCATGGTGGGAAGCAGAGCACCTGCTCAGGGAGGCGATGCTTGGACTGGTTTTGCCCTGCTAAAACACCCTGGCGTGTGTTACCCTCCCAAAACAGCACATGGGCTTTCAACCCACTGGTTTTCCACTGGGAACTAGAGCTCATGGAGACGTCACTGGCCCAGCTGGCACACACAGGTCCAAGGAAGTTGGACATTCAGTGCACACCACTAAAGTCATCCCCAGAGTCCAGTCTGCCTTGGCTCCTCACTCTTTCCCCAGGATGGATTCCTGCTGTGCTGCAGGTCAGTCCCAAGCCTGGTTTACCCACAGGCATTCACTCCAGCTCCTGTCCAGCTCCCTGTTCCCCTTCTCCAGCAGACCCACCCATCTCCTTCAGCAGCTATTGCTGGGAGGAAATTCAGAGACTGCTCCTCAGGAGAGATCAGTGTTTCAAAACAATCCTCTTTCCAAAATGGAACAAAGCAAAGGCAGAGCTTTCCCTGTGAACTGGAATTTAATGATTTTGAGTCACTCAACTCAGCACAGTTGGATAAAATCAAATTGTTTTGTCCTGATTTTAATTACCCATTACTATTAAATTATTTTATATACATTACAATGTATTATGCACAAGCATTTTGATGTTTTGACCACTTCCTCCCTTCTTCTCTCTGTAAGAATGAAATTTCCTCACAATCCATGCATTTTCACAAACTGTTTTGCTTTCAACAGTTTGGCATTCTGAACAGAAAGAATAAAAAAAAATCTGTCTAAAAACCAGCTGCACTTGCAAATGTGGCAGGAGGAGCTTCATTCATTCAAAACACATTGGATACCTTTCCTAGGTATGGGGTCAAGGATCCAGCCATGCTTTGAAGCAGTTCTATGGGGCTTGCTATTAGTTGCTTGCTGGTGACTTCAGATCAATTATAAAGCTCTGTAAAGAAATTGCACTGCTCTTCCAAGCCTCCTGTTCTAGAGGCTTGCCCACAGATCAAGACCAGAGGTGGTTTTCTTTCACTGGTAATGCTGCAAATGCCAGGAGCCAAAGCATACCCCCTGATTTCCAGTGCATGAGCTTCAGAGGAGGTGAGATGGGTTTGGATGGTGGAGCCCAAGGAGCTGGCCTGAGTTTACATTTTGAATGGCAGGGCAGGTTTGTTTTTGAGCCCTCACCCAGCTCACAAAATACACGACAAAACATAAATCCCAGCTAAGCATCTGCTACCTGTGCTGATTTAGAGAAAAGCCCATTCTTTAGGATTTAACCCAGCATTTATCTGCCTTGTAGCAGCGTTCTCTTCCTAAGGGGAAGATGGCAGTCAGTACCATGTAGAGGGTACTGACCACAGAGGTTGAGAGCTCTTGCAGCTTCTCAAGATGTTTTTCATCTCAATAACATTTTTGGGAGTAGAAGGAATAAAACATGCCTTTTCGACAAGTGATTAAAAAAATATATTATTTCCCTGGGAAAATTTTGTTTTGTTTAAAAATTTCCATCAGAGGGGAGCTAAATATAAAAAAGCCTAATTTTTTTTAGTGAAACAAATAGATATTTTATAGAAGAAGTTTTTCTTGAAAGTCTGTGCCCCATCTCCTTCTTTCTCATCTCAAGAGGAAAAAAAAAAAAAAAAAGTAGAATAAACTCATACATGATTTTGAGGAAAGGAGGAAATGCCCACAAGAAAGTCCAGACATGTTTTAAGCACCTGAGTTGTAAAAATCTCTCTTTAGCCAATAAAGTCAGCCAGTCTATTGCAGGGCAGGCAGCAGAGGCAGTGGGAAGGGTGGATGGGTGTCCAGGGGGCTTTCCAGGCTTCAGCCAAGCTGATCCCAGTGCCAGCGATGCCTCATGTGCTGTGATGGCCATGTCTGTCATATGGCTAATTCAGCACCTCATTCCCTTTGAGCACTGCACAAATGACTCCGATTGTTTATGCGACTGTATCACTTTTCATGTGTTGCAAGAACTTCACGGGTGGCAATTAATCCACGTTAACACTCTCTGGAGCTCACAGTACCAGAGCAGGAACTCTGCACAGGGAAACTGAGGCGTGAGATGGGTCAGGCAGCATGCCGAGACCACCGCCACAGCAGACATCCCAAACCGGGGCCCCAGGCCTCTTTGCTGCCATATTTTGGGGGTGATATGACATACCCGTGAGGCTGATGGACCTTTGGGTGGTGGGAGGGGGTTGGAGCAGACAGGGACCGCTCCGACGAGCAGCCCCGATTTCCGCTGCTACCACAGGGAAAAGATTAAGCTTCCAGATGGGGGGAGTCGGCAGCGGGAGTTGGCAAAACCTTCAGAAACGAAGATCCTCTTTCTATGCAAATGTCCCTTGGAAAGAAAACTCAGGGGGAAAGAGCAAAAGCCGGGAGGTGACGTCAGTGGCTTCGTCTCAGTTTTTTTATTCCCCAAATTTCCCGGGAGGCGTGAGCGGGTGGTTTAGGCAGATGTTTGCTGATCAGATATGCTGATGATCGTGCCCAGGGGGAGTGAAACTTGAAGTGATACAGTTTAACCCAAATGAAATAATAACACTTTCCAATTTCTTCCCCAGCTTTGGTTTCTAAAACAGCTGAAGAAATGTAGGAGATAATGATTAGAAACATCAAGCGAGTGAGCAACGGCTTTGCAGTCTTGTTCTGAAGAAAGCAGGGTTAGGCAGAGAATTTTTCAACCCATTAAAAATTAATTGCCAGGAAACTCTCTGGTGGGGTTAATGAATAACAAGCCTTTGAGATCCTCCAAACAAGGCCAGCATTTCTGAGACACCAAGGACCTGGTGGGTGCAAGGAGGAAGCCGCTCTTCTGCTTTCTGCCAGAAAGCTTCCAAAAAGGGGGCAAGATGAAAAGGACCCTGCTTGCACCAGGTACCCCAGAACAAAAGGCTCCCGGAAGCTGATGCCCATGCAGTGATGAGTAAGAGAAGATATTCAGCTTTTGGATCTCTATTCAGCCTCGGACAAAGGGAATATGGGTAACAGGGGAAGGATGTTGCCCACCTCTCTGGAAGGGGTCACTGTGATTTCAAGTGACACTGCAAGCAGTGCTCTACAGTGATTTTTCTGGCCATTTTTGGGAGGAAGCAAGGGATGCTACAACCCCTACAACAAGATCTGGGACACAGAGCAGCCCTCAAGTCTCCATGATGGCAGTGGGAGAGAAAAGACACCCTGGCACAGAGGCCTCAGAGGATCCCAACCCTATGCATGACCATGTGGAGCCACAATCCCTGCATTATAAGAGCCTCCAGACACTCAGACTGCATGCAGGGAAATACCCATGCATACACATCTCCCCGTTCATTTGTGACTGCACATGTGTGCAGTGGGCATGCAGGGCTACCCACAAATTCATTTCCAGGCCTGCCAGCTGAAGGTCCTGGGTCTGTCCAGAAAACCAGCAGGGTGAGCAGCAGGCAGCAAGGGGCAGGTGGGGCAGGGGGAGGCTATGGGGCAATGGGGCCGGCAGGAAGAGGTGACACTTAAGCTAGTAGCAGGGGAAACATGAGACAGGGTTGGTCTGGAAATAATGCAGCTCCTGCCTAATTTACAGCCCTTCTGGGGAGGGCTGTGAGAGCAGGGGAAGGGAAGCCAGCGGCAGGCCCAGGGGATATTGCCAGGGCCTGGCTTTTTGAAGACATATGCTCCTGTGTTACAAGTGTCAAGAGGGCACCACATGAGCCTCTTTAATGAGCCCCGGGAGCAGGGGCCGGAGGGGGCTGTCCCACCTCTCCGGGAAGCACTGGAGGGAACACAGAGCCGGGGCTGCCGAGGTGAAGGTACACAGCAAAGGACTCAACACCTGGAGCCATGCAGCACAGCAGGAGAGCTGGCAGCAGGGATCTCCATCCCTCCCAGCTGCCTGATACCACCGAGCACAGCCCTGGTCCTCCTGAAAAATGTGTAGGGGAAGTTGTCCCTGTCTATGGGCAGGAGTGTGGAAACCAGGTGATCTTTAAGGTCCCTTCCATCCCATGACTCTATGAAAAACTTGACCAGGGTTGAGGGTGTGGGAGGCAGGTGCGAAGCTCATGGGCTTGCTGCAGGAGGTATGACAAGCCAGCAAGGGCACCCCAGCCAGTGTACCAAAGGGCCATCCTGCCTGCCTTGGGCTGCTGCTACCTGCAAGGAGGCTGAGGGCTGCATCTTGGGGCCTGACACCTACAGCAACCAGTTGCATGACTATCTACAAGATAGAGCAGGAGAAAAAGCAGGACCAAGAGAGAAGCGATGAGCTTGTCATTCAGACACAATTACCTGCTGTAATAGCAGAGGGGAGGTGGGAAAATGATCTGCCAGGGAAATTACTTTGGGTAAAAATGATCAGTTTCTTGTTCCTAGCTTGCAGCTACGAAACTCTTCATTTTAACTCCTTCCCATGCTCCATCTTCCATGAGATACACCAGCACCCATGGCATGGGCCATTGCACTATTTAGCAGGAGGTGACAATTCAGGCGTCTCCATGAGGAAGTTGTTAACCCTCTCCTGAGTGGCTCCTTCTGCCTGAGTGGTTTCTACTTATTGCCAGCAGAAGTAGAGTTGGAGTCAGAGTTGGTTCTTTAAGTACCCTGAATTGGCAGCTAGCAGAACCTCAGCTCAGAGAGTGGAAGAGCATCCCACAGTCACCATCCATCTGCCCCTGGTCACAAGACTCACAAAGAGGCAGTAAGGTCCCTTCCATCACAGGAAGGGACCTTACTTCCCTGCCCCTCTCCCGGCTGCACTCCATCCTCTCGGTGTGGCATGCAAGCAAGCCCCATCTGCTTTGAGCTGCGCCGTGCAACGCTCCCTTCTGCTGCAAGGAAACTCATTAAGCGTCAGCAGCGTGGGGCTAACGATGTGCAGATGAACACTTCCATCTCTGTCCACCAGAAGGCTGCGAGCCCGGGAAGTCAGGACGGTGGCACACTCCCTTCCCTGATGAAAGTGTTGCGTGGATTAATTAGGAAACACTTGCAATGTGCTTTGGAAATGGAAAACGCAAAGTGTTATTAATCAGTGTCATGATTTACATAGAAAAATTGCAGAAAGTATGAGGGGGTAGTGAGTGGAAGAAATAAATCACCCTGTGGTTTTGATGGGGATAGGGAGCATAGGAATAGGTCATCCTGACCCCACACCACTACTGCTGGAATTGACAGCGGTAAGAGAGGGCCCAAGATTTTTAGACCACCATGGGAAGTGAGCACTCAACCCACCCTAGAGAGGCACCTTGGACCCACTGAACACACCGTGCTCATTGTCCCATGCCCAGACAGGATGTTCCTTCTGGGCTCCCTCTGCTCTAGGGATGGATCACAAATTCCTCAGTATCCTCTCTCCATCACAGAGCGGGGCTGCTCCAAGGCAGCCCCACCCAATGCAGCCCCACCCACCTACAGCATCCCCCTCCACAACAGGGCTGGCCATCCAGAACAGGTATTTTTGTTTTCTTCAAAAATCTCAAAACCAGTGAATGAAAAGGGCACTAAAAGCTGCTGTGTCCCCTCCTCAAGGCAGAAATCCCCTGCTTGGAGAGGGTCTGCTCTGTTCCACCTAACTGGGACTGCAGGAAAAGGAGGCCTCTGCTCCCATCTACGGGGAACGGGGAGAAGTACGGCTGGGAGGGAGATACCCTCCTCTGCCCCCACAGACATTCGGGATCACCAGGAGGATGTGCTATGTCCCAGCAGGACAGCGACAGCCATATGAGGCTGAGCAACAACTCCTGGTTTTGCCCAACACCACAGTGAAACACCCACAGCAAGATACCCTCAGCAAGCCACTGGGCTTGGAGGAGATGGGAGAATGAGCAGACCAATTGGGTAGGAGTTTTGGAGAGTTGGGATGTGTGGGGTGTGCAGACAGGATCAGGAAGGACACTTCAGGAGCAGAGCAAGAGGGCAGAGCAGAAGACATCACCTGGCCTCTACATCTGACCACAGCTAGGAAGAGGTTTCCCTTTAGAGCATCTTGGAGGGCTACAAAGGATCCTGCTGACATTATAAAACCACGTGCCAGGCCACAGACACATGTATGAGCTGTGCAAACATTTGGAGCTCAACGAGTCCCACTCCAAACACAACTTTACACAAGCACAGGTCTCTCTCTACATCAGCCACTTTTCACAGTCCTCTGTAGAGAAACAAAGTCAAAACTCCACACAGAAATCCCATCCTGTTTTTCTGCCTAGGACATGTTGGAAGTGGGTTGCAGACTCCTCAGATGTGGATAGCAAGCCACAGTTATTTAGCATGCTGTTAAAATCTGATTTTTCTGAAAACAGTCACTAAGAGGCTGGATCCGGCAGTCTGGGCTGACAGGGTGGCTGTTCAGGGTGGTGCGATGGGTCCTGCTCCATGCCTGGCATTTGGAAATAGACAATTCATCTCTGCACTAATTTGTGTGCATAAGATTGTGACTATCTTCCCCCAAATGTCTGTTCAGGTAAAACTCAATGACTGGATATTTGCAAAAAGCAAATATGGGAGAGGGCACAGCCCAAACCCAACAAATTTATTCCCCTAGGCAAGCAAATATTAAGGGGACTTTTTTTCACCTGCATTTGCTCATTTCTATTTCAATGATTTAGAGCACATGGGAGGTCAAATTAGCTCCTTAGAAGAGTTCTTTCTAGCCTAAGAAGCCCAGGTTATCTGTTATCTCTCTTTCTCCTCTCCTTCTCTCTATTTTTTTTTCTTTTCTTTCTTTCTTTCCCTTCTTTACCCTTTCTTTTCCTGAAAACCCCAAGGTTTACCGGACAAGTTCCCCAGGGCCAGCTTTCAGCTCCCCTCTGCCCCTTTTTTGTCCCCTGCCTGCCCACATCTGTCGCTGCTGCTCACCCCACCTGCCCCCGGCGCCTCACACGAAGCCACTGAATTGAGAGTTAATTTGAATTTGGGTTGACAAACTCCAGGTATATCCCATCTGCGCAGGCAGGAAATGGCCAATGTGTTAACCTTCCAGCAGGGAGGGCAGGGCAGAAGGGAAATGCTTTTACCTTTCCCGCCATTTAGTGCGGCTCTTAAAAAAAAATTAGGGTCAAATAAAATAACACCTTGGACTGACCTAAAGCCAAAGTGGAAATTCCCTGTGAGCATCCAGAGGTGTCTGGAAGAGGGAGGAAAACTGTCTTGCTACTTGGGACCAAAGGCAAAACCTCGGAGAGGAGGAGAGAAGAGCCCAGGCTCAGCCTTTCTCCACATCTTGTTCCAGACAACCCCGTGGACAGCTGCTCTCCTCCACCTCACTGCCGCAGAAGAAGTTGCCACTGTGTCCCCTCAGCTTCCTGGGGACTCTCTCTGCTTTCCTCCCTGCAAAGTCAGTTCTAGGCAGCCAGCCCTCCAAGTCTGTGCTCACCACCACGGCAACATAGAAAAAGGCATCCTTACACAAGCAGCAACAGATACCCTTGGATATTAATTTTGATGGAGGTGGTGGTGTATTTAACCAGCTGTAAAGCCAGAGAGTGGCCGGGGTTGATGTTCTGCCCTTTGCAAGGAGCTAGAGGTGCAAAGGGAATGCATGAGAGTACTTCACATCCCAGAACAAAGATGTAAAGCTTATACCAGGGCACCAGTCCACATCATGTGGCTGCTGGAGGTGCCCTAAGGCTGTATTTTGTCACTGATAAACCACAACCGTCAACTGCAGGGAAATTTACCAGGACTGGGAAGAAGGAGATTTTCTGTTTCAGCAGAGGATGCTGAGGCCTGCGTGCTGCTGAGGGTTTGAGCCCCCAGACACCTTCATTGTCTCCTTCTCAGCGTCTAACCCCCTACAGATTTTCAATCCTGCCTCCCACTGCTTATATAGCATTTTTCTCTCAAAGATGGCACTTACAGCTGATGTTGATTTTTCTATCTCTCCAGCAGTGTTTTTCAGCACAAGCAAGGCAGCTGGGATAAAATTAGCATTATTTAGCATTACCTAGCACCAAAGGCACTTGACAGATGCAGAAGAACAAAGATTTGGGCTGGATGTTGGGAGAAAGTTTTCTATTGTGCCCAATACAGAAAGAGGGGAAGAGGCTGAGCTCTCCTTCCCTGGGGAGCTGCACAGCCACAGGCATGCTGTCCACACCTGCAGTCCCATATCCACTCTGGCAATTCCCCTGGGAGGGATTGACCAGCCTCATCAGAAAAGCAAATAAGCAGTTCCTGGGGTGTCAGGAGTGATGAGTGAACCATGGCTTGTGCTGANTGACTTCTGTGGATCGTGAAGAGAAGGGTGGGGATGCAAAATATGTTGGGAAGAGAACTGGGGAAAGCAGGCAGCAGCACACAGAGGACTTAGGACAGGGTCTGAGGCCCATCCCAGAATCTGCCCTACCACTAGTAACTACACCTGGCTATTTTCCTTCCTGGCTGCATCTCCCGCCTGCTGAGTACAGAAACAATCCAAGTCCTTGATGTTCCCTCCCTCTGCTACAAATGACTGTAACAAGGCTTCAGTCAGGCACAAGATTGCAGGAACTGCAGCTCCTCACCTTCCCTGTGGCCACAGGCAACATCAGGATTTTCAGAGGCTGTAATGGAGAACTGTCAAACAAACCCATCCCCTCTGGAGATGCTCCACGCAGCCTTATGCTTGCACAACCCCTTCCCAGTGAACACACTGCACATTCAGGAATGGGATAAACAACCTCTCTCCAACCCTCCCTCATTTGTGTGCTTGCTCTCCCGAGAACTTTTATAATTGCTTCTTTGCCTTTAAATACCATGCTGCTCCTTTGGCATTTCACTGTTTAAATGTCTCCCGCTTTGAAGATGACATTGTCTGGAGGCGGATGGATTGGGGTGGTGTCTGCAAGGTGCAGTGCATGAGAGCAATGAGCTGCTCTGCCTGTCTGACTTCTCCCATGGTGAAGGCAGAGTCAGGCAGGATGAGTTTTTGCAGCACAGCCATGAAGAGCTGGGTTTGGGCTGGAAGTTAGTACATGCCCCTTCCCCTGCCTTTGGAGGAGTTCTGTCTCCCCATTCCTGGTGGGTGCAGTTGCCTTTACTGCATCTGCCTTCCCTGGAGTGGGAATAATGAAGGGGAAAGGTAAATCATGCTCTGATGGTTGGAGCCACCCTGCCCCAGCACAGGCTGGAGCATCCCATTAGCACTGGGCTGGAAGTTCAGCTTCTAGCATCCCCACATCCTAGAGGTACTGTGCACAGCCAACATTTCCAACACTCTGTGCTCACACAGGGTGCTGGATCCATCCCACAGCTCCTTGCCATGCTTCACAAACATGCAGCCTCCCAGTTGGGAATGGATCTAGGGTGTCCTATACTTCAGTACACACTTGTGGCTCCAAGTGCACAGGGAAATGTGCCAGTTTTCACAGAGAGGTGGCTTTGAGCACCCCCATTCCTATGAACCTTAGAACCCCAAGAAGGATATTCTCAGGATTTTACACTTACACATTTTGTTTCCCATTTTGCAGGCAATGGAAGTATTTTTGCAATTAGTGTAGTATTAGGTACTGTGATCAGGAAATGTTCATTCAGGGAAAGGGCAGAGGGGCAGCATGAGGAACATCCTTCCTTATTATTTTTGGGGAAAGTGTAATTATTGCCCCTTTGGCCTGTCTGCAAAAGAGATTAATAATGTCCAGCCTCACTGCTGTCAAAGCCCTGATTATTTGAGCTTGCTGTCCTGAAATCTCATCTGTATGTCTTGTGTCAATGTGCAAATTGAAAACACAACACAATATATCTTACCAGGCATCCTGTACCTCTCTGCTTATGAGGCACCCTCCTCCCACCCCTCTGCTTCCAAAGAGCCTGGAGCACTTAAGCCACTGCTCCACAGCCATGTTCAACCTGAAGCTAGCCAGTATTGCCCCTGCTGTGTGCACAGTGGAGTTAAAAGGCTCAGAGCACCACCTGCCCTGCAACCTAGTGGTTGCTCTTGCAGGATGGTTCTTCTCACAAAGAAGAATCACACAGGGGTATAAGTTTCAGAACCGGTTTGCCGCAAAAGCTTGTCAGCAGGATTTGCCCCCACATCAGGATACTTGCCATCCTCAGGGTGTGCGTGTGCCCACCACTCCTCCCAGGCACAGCTGCCTGTTTCTGTACGTGGCAAGGGAAGGAAAGTTGCAGGACATGAGTGCATAAATGATTCCTTGCACAATCCTGTGGTAGGTGTACCTTAAATAATTTTTAGGTCACAACCTATCCATCCAAAAGTCGGAATGAGCTGAGCATGACTGGCTGCACATCTGGGAGAGAAACTGGGTCACACAGTCCTGGTCCCATCAGCCTGCAGGCTTCAGAAAAGACTCCAAAGATACCCCTGGTGGGATTATCCTTGCCATAATTCACAGAATCCCAGGATTGTTAGGGCTGGAAGGGACCTCTGGAGATCACCCAGTCCAACCTCCTGCCAAGGCAGGGCCACCTGACACAGGAACACATCCAGGTAGGGTCTAAATGTCTCCAGAGAGGAGACTACAGAACCTCCCTGTGCAGCTGTTGCAGTGCTCTGCCACCCTCAGTGTTAAGAAGTTCTTCCTCAAGTTGAGGTGCAGCTTCTTGTGTTTTGATTTATGGACACTGCTCCTTGTCTTGTCAGCTGGGTACCACTGAAAAAAATCTGGCACAATCCCCTTGGATCTGGCTTTGATATATCTATATGCAATAATCAGATCCCCTCTCAGTCTTTTCTCCAGGCTGAACAGGCCCGCAGTCTCTCCTCAGAAGAGAGATGCTCAAAACCCCAAATCATCTTTGTGGCCTCTGCTAGATCCCCTCCAGTAGCTCCTTGTTTTCCTTGTGCTGAGGAGCCCAGAAGGGGACCCAGCACTTCAGATGTGCCCTCATCAGGGCTAGAGAAGGGGATTTCCTTCCTCAACCTGTTGGCCACAGCCTTCCCATTGCATGCCAGGATATCACTGGTCTTCCTGGCCACAAGGACACACTGTAAACTCATAGTCAACTTGTCACCTACCAAGACTCCCAGGTCCTTCTCAACAGAGCTGCTATTTATTAGCTCAGACCCTAGCCTGTGCTGGTGCTTGAGGTTATTCCTCCCCAGGTGGAGAACCCTGCATTTGCCCTCACTGAACCTCATTAGATTTCCCTCAGCTCAGCTCCCCAGCCTATCAAGATGTGTCTGAATGGCAGCACAGCCATCAGGTCTATCAGCCACACTCCTCAATTTCTTATCATCAGCAAACCTGCTGAGGGTACATTCTATCCCCTCATCTAGGTCGCTAAAAAACTGGTAATGACCCAAGCTGATGCCAAGCAGGGACAGAGAAGTTGCAGAAGTTTTTAGGAGTTACTCTGCTCTGCCCTGCACAGTCCAGTTGCAGGATGAGACTTTTGGCTGCAGCCTCAGAACCAGGTGATGTCTTTGTTCAAACTTTGGGCCATGAGTTTTGTTTCAAAGCAAGACTTCCATCTTCCACTGTACTTCCACCAGTACCACCAAAGGGATGTGGGGTATTTTTGTCTGCAAGGCAGCGTGCCTGCCCCTTGGTGCTCAATAAATAAATTACTGTGACGGTAAAGAAGATAGTAAATCAGAATGCATAAAGAGCCTGAGAACCCTCCAGGGGAATATGCTGCAATGCACTAAGTGCAAATCATAGGCACTTTTTTGCAGGGACATATTAAAGAGGAATAGAGTTCTGTGGCAGTATTGTCTCCGAGACAGAATCCACTGGGATCTGGGACCCCATCAAGATCTATCCCAGGATTTAATTCCTGCTTAGAAACAGGCCTGGAATCTGTTTGGGACTTCCTTGTCCTCTGCCTGGCACCCCACACCCAGATGAATGAGAATTTCAAGGCACAAGCTGTGCTAGGCAAAGTTAAGACACTGTAGGGATGTGCCCCTGTCACTTCCCCAGCAAAATAATTTCTAAACCACACTGGAATGGGATCTCCCTGAAAAGACCCTGCAGAGACTAAAGGCAGGTGAAAGACAATACTCTAATTAAATACCCTATCCCTGTGGCTTTAGCTGATGCTCACAGAATAAAAACAAGTGAAAAACGAGCAAGACCACTGTTTACCGTTTCTGATTGTATAATATGCAATGTTTTCTCAGCATGTCTTCAGGAGACAAGCAGCTGGGAGCCCAGACTGGATGAAAAGAAAGAAAGAACAAGGTGTTAGGCAAGAAATGCTGGAGAAGTGGGGGGAGTAAGGTGTCCCTTTGTAGCCACCACATAGCACCCTGTGATGTTCACCCTAGCAGGAGGAGAAGCTGTTCCCATATCCACCCTACAGTGGCTGCTGTCAAAGGCACTGGGGCATTTGGTGCTGGTGGTGCCTGCTGGTGAGCATAAACCATCTTCCCACCTCCCCCTTTTAGCAGAGATGTCAGGAGGAATGGAGCTGGGATGGCCAGGCCATTTGGTCCCCCTCTGGGACTGTCTCTCCTCTCTTTACAATTCACTGGACATGGTTTAGGCTTCCCTTACCTGGCAGCTGGGCTGCGCTCTCTATGGAGGTTACTCCTGCATCCGCTCCTGAGTGGGTCTCCTCATCAAGAGGCTGACCCCGTTCCTCCAGATGAAGCGTGCACCTTTGCATTCCCCCTCTGTATAAGCTTTTACTTTTCCAGCAGCTTGCACAGCCTTCCTCAGCCCCAGCAAAGCTGGGACACAGATATCAGCAGCTCACAATCCATGACCTCCTTGTATCCACAGCCTCAGTCCCCATCACCTCTCACTTTTAGCAGGGACACCCAGTGGTCTTTTCCATCAGTCTCTGGCTGAGCCTGGTGAACAACAAGGGCATGGGCTGCCCCACTTCAGCTGATGCTGGTAGCTGATGGCCCAGGTGATGGAAAGCAGTGGGTACATCTTCCATCCACAAGCATCAGTAAGCTGTGAGGGATTTTAAGGACTGGGGAAGACAGGATTTTAGAATTTAAAACAATTTCAGCAAGATGGAAGAATCATCCAAAAAAAAACCCATGTTGAAGGGCAGAGTAACTAATCCCCCAAGCCACAGGGGAGGCATTTTACCCTGCAGGTAAGGGACCCATGTGACCTGCACCTGCACAACCTCGTCATCCTGTGCTGCAGCCACCAGCTGCAACATGGGGACAAATGTGCCTGGTCCACCCTGGGGAGATTAGTTTGGCAGCCAGGGATCTGCATCTGCAACAGGAAACCAAGGCATAGACAGGAATCTGAAAGGAGCCTGGAAGGGGCTGGCTCCTGTGAGTGGGAAGGAAAGTGGTTTCTGGAGACCCCAGAGGACTTGAAGGTCCTCTTGGTCCCCCCCAGCCCCTTTAAGGAAACTCCCCCTCACGTGTTGTTTGAGCAATCTGCTGGAGTCTGCATCACACTGAAGCCCATTAGACCTATTTTCTGTAGTTGAACAATTTTAATTTTCTAGTCAGTTACCTTTCAGGTCTCGTTTCCCTCTTTTTTTGTGTCTTAATTGTCTTTTCCATATATTGGTGCTCCCCTGACATTCTGTCCCCTCTCCGGTGTGCCTGCTCCCCTCCCCTACCCTCTCCCTCCCTCCTACCGGTCTCCACTTGCCTAAACCCTGCAAGGCTATGGCATCTGCTGCCCTCCAACTGCTCTGTATCATCCCAGCAGTGGCTGCAGCCATGTGAGTTGTTGTGCCAAGCAGCTTTGCCCTTCCTGGCAGGAGATGGACCCTGGGATCAAGGGTCAGGCCAGTTAAACTGCAACTACATGTATGCAGGCTGAAGGCCACTCATGTCAGGTCTCAGCAGCTTCCCTCCTGGTGCTGATGGACTTTGCCAGTTCTCCAGGCCCAGCGCCTTCTCTCATCAGCACTGCTTATCCCACGTGGGAGCACAGGCATCCTGACTCCAGTTTCTCCGATGAGAGTGGGAGAAACAATGCCCAAACTGAATCAGAGCTATCTTGCCTATCTAGAAGCAGAGATAAGCTGTTGTAAATCTCTCCCAGTGGCTGGAGAACACCAGTCTTGTAAGCACATGAAACCATGGCAAATGGTATTTCGTGCCTGCAAGCAAGCAGCAGGCAGCACACCATGATGCCAGGATGTGCTCAGGGAACTGTCTGCAGCTGCACCAGACATCTGAGCTAAAGAAGAGATGGGGGCTGAGTAGCTGAAGTACAGCGCCAAGTTCCCCCCAGGACAGAGCACGTGGAGGGGCATTACCTGTCACTACCAGGTTGGGGGACTCTGCTGCGATGTTCCCTCCTCCTGCCTCAACTTGATACATTCCCATCCCAATCCCAGCTGTGGGCTGCTGACGCCATGTCCTGGAACTCAGGGCTTGTACACAGAACCCACATCAGATCCTGCATCCTCTTCACCCCCACAAGGAGATGATTTTGGCCTCACATTACACCTGTGCCTCTGCCATTTGCAGGCAAGCTATACCTCCTGCTCAGCCATCTCAGAGGCAAGAGGAGCATCCCCAGGTTTGGGCAGGAGCTCCAGTTTCAGTGCCCTGTCCTAACCTCAGAGTCCAGTCTCCTGCTCATTTCCACTCCTTTAGACCCATCTATGGGAAAGACAAGAGGTCCTTGTCTTTGCTCGAGGCCCCTGGGCATAGTGCAGTGACAGGAGGCTGGTTCCTGAGCTGTATGACTTGCCCTGCTGGGTAATGTTTCCCCTCCTTTCCTTTGAGGAATTTCTCACAGCACGGCTCAGTTTTTCTTTCTGCAGAGGCACAAAGCAAAGGAGATCAAACCTCAGGCACACATGCTCCCAGAAATCCGTCTGCCAGCAAACCTGGGTGTGGAGCTGGCTGCATCCCTGGTTCAGGAAATCAAAGGCAACGGCTGAAACACAGCACAGTGCCGAGGTCAGGGGTCCCTTTGCTGTCAGTAAAATGGGACAAGAGAAATAGCAATAATCAGACCACTCAAAAACCTCATTTACACTTCACCTGGTTGCAGGGCTCTTTCCCTGCAGCATGTAGTATCCCACGCTTGCCTGTCCCTGCTTCAGTGCCCATAGCTGGGAGCACAAGGGAAGGGGAGCTGCAGGGAGACAGAGTTGCCAAAGGTGCAGGAGACAGAGACGGAGACAGAGCCCTAAGGGGTTGCTGGGGCTGGCAACTTGCAGCAGCAAGCTGTTGTACCTCCAGAGAGCCTTTTGGAACAGAAAGGATGGGGAAATATGCTTCGGGTGTCTTTTGGGGGAAATTCTGACCCAGAGATGCCAAACCAGTCATGGATCCTCAGGATTAGAGCCTGCCCCTTGGAGCCTGCCCTCCCTGAGCAGCTTGAGCTGTGTGCAGTCACCAGATCTGTTTTTCAGAGGAGAAAAGCAAGGTCTGACTTCTCTCCACTGGAAATAAACAAGGGCTTATCTCTGCCTTGCACTTTGCTCTTAGCCAGGCCTTTGACACCCTTGTGCATGCAGCCTTATGACTCAAAATGTCACATGGATCTCTGGCAATTCTTATTTCAGCTGTAGAAGTGACTCCTCCAGGGCCATGAGACGTGTCTGCACACAGCACCCAGGGCTTGCTCAGCCCTTCTGTTTGCCCAGGAGAGACCTGTGGCTGTTGCTGCTCCAGATTAGATTTGTTTTTCTTGCTTGTAAGGGACCAAGCAGTGATCTCTCACAGCAGTCACATGAGCAGGGATGATAAGAGAGCAAATGAGTCCGTGGGTTAGGGGTGTGTAAGTGGGAGATGTGTGGTGGGATGACACTGGCTGCACAGGCTGTGCTCAGCTGGGAGGTTGTGATGGGTGCAGAGCAGCACTGGGGAGGATCACTGTGCTGAGGTGACTGTGGCTCTGCATGCTCCTCTGAACATTTCGAGAAATGCACGAGAGAGGTGATGTGTGTCTGTGTGTGATAAGTGGAGCAAAGCATTCAAGCAACAAGCTCCGTAGGCTGGAGATGTGTGTTTGGGTGCAAAGAGATGCTCTGACAATGCATTTAGGCAGTAAGGCTGTATGACAAGGAATGTGGGTGACAGCTTTGCATGCACAGTTGGTGTGGGACCTTGTGTGAAAGGCTTTTGTCAAGGGTTTGTTCATGCTTTGGGGGGTGTGTGTCTGTGTGTCTGTGTGTATGTGTGCATAGCAGCTGTGCCTTTGCACCCCTACAGCAACACATGGGGCAGACTTTACCACCCATAGCTCTCCCTTGGCAGACGGAATGCGGTAAACCAGAGGCATCACTGTTCAAATACTGAACGAGATGACCTCTCTGCTATTCCTTAAAAATAAGTGGCATTTTATATTCAAGCACTGGCCTCATTTCTAAAACCCTATTAAAAAAAAACAAA
>WBMY01015701.1:121244-173989 GCA_013397315.1 Donacobius atricapilla
AAAAAAAGGAAAAAAGGCCAGGAGGAATCAAAAGGCAAAGCTGACAGGGAAGTGCAGCCCTCTGAAGAGGATACATCTCATCTGAGCACTGTACTTCAGACACAGCTCACAAGCCCTGTTAAACAGCAGACATCTGAGTAGTCTGATGTGTGTGAGACCAAATTTGAATCAGGTCCCACCACATTCCTGAGAGCGAGCCTCTGGCCCTGAGAACCCACTCATCTGGGTCTGGTAGTATGGGACAGGGAACTGTTGGCAAGTCAGGGTTCTGCACCTCACCTCAGGCTCCTCTCCCCAGCCCAGCCAGATGACTTATCCTAATAGAATCCAGCTAAGCCCAAATCACTTTGGGAGAGGCAGATAAATAACACAACCACAGCCTGGCATCCTGCACAGCTCGAGACCAATGGGATGTCACTGAGCTAGTGGAGAGCACAGTGAAGCACTCAGCATCCAACACCAAGCTGACTGGGGTCACACAGGTTGACCCCACATGATGGGACATTACCCTGGATTGTCAGACAGTGTTAGGAGAGAGCTCCCAGAGTATGGACTCACCTGACTGTGTGCCCTGACAGCCCCTCAAATTGTCTGAAAGGGACCCTGCAGCTGCCACAGGTGATACATGCACATGAAGGACAGCAGGTTTGTCTGCCAGCCAGAGGTATACCCAGGAGGGCTATGTTAGGCATGCATGGACATGGGCAAAGAGGGGGAGGAGGCATAAGAAGGATCCATCCTTGCCAAGGCCAATATGGGGCGTGGGTTTTATCTGGAGTGATGAGACCCTGGAAAAGAGCAGCACGCATGGCTACCCTCCAGGCAGGAGTGGGGAGATGGGCAAGATTAATGGAATGAGAAATTAAGTCCTTTGGGGTGATGGTTCATCTGACACCTTTCAGACACTGCTGAGTCACTCTCTAGGCTGTTGTTTTCTCAATGTAGGTATACAGTCTCACACTGCCCTGCTGCCCTATTCCCCTGCCCATCTTACACAGTGGTACTGTGGGGTCAGGGTGGTAGAAGGCATCCTTTTCATCCTCCCTCTGCCCTGCTAGATCCACAGGCACTGCCACAAACCCCATTAAAAACACTGTCTGCACCAGTGCCAGGCACATCCTTGACATTGCTGCACTTGGTGGTGTCATTTACATATCCAGAGCAGGACAGATTCTGATTGCTTTTATTATGAAGATAATCTATACCTCTGATTTCAAGAGACCTCCTGCAGGTTTGCCCTAATACTGCTGAATGAGGAGCTTAATCCACAGGACATGTTGCCACTCTGGAATACGCTTGGCATTCCTGTATTCCTCTGGTGTACACACGCCAGTCTGAACTCTAATGTCACCCATAAGCCGCTATGCACAGCGCATTGCAAAGAGGAAGGAGCCAGTGTGGAAAACTCTGCCTCCTGCTTTCACTGAGCACTGGATAATGAACTGCTTTTGCAGCCTCCCAGCAACTTCACAAGCTGTCTTGGAGTCAAGGAGCCAGTTATTTTCCAGTCAGAAAGGGCCAGCCCCAAAGCAATTCCACTTCCATGTATAAATAGCTGTTTTCTGGTTTACTGCTGGTTATCCTTGGGATCCTGAGCACAGGTATGACAAGCAGTAGGTGAGAGGGGGTGTTGGCTCTCTGGGTTACCTTTTTCCCAAACATCGCTCAGACTTACAGTTCATGTCACAATGATAAGACGTGGTTTTGGCCCTTTTTAGCTTTTAAGGGAATAACACAAAGGGAAAGCCTGGAGCATGAATGCTGAAGCCAAACTCCCTGCCTGGGAGTCAGTCAAGGCACTCATTGCATCAAACTCAAGGAATATGAGTTGGAATGGAGATAACCTGCAAAACAGGAAGTGAGAATGGTTTGTTCTGCACCATAACGCATACCAAAAGAAAGCTGCTCTGTCAAAAGATGGGATCCCATTGGGGCAGGACCAAATTACCTTGAGAAGAGTCTGAAAGACAGAAATAGCAAAAAGCAAGCGCTGTTGTCCCATGGGGACAAACTCAGAGTCTGAGGTTCATTTTCAGAAATGGACTGAGCCAATGCCCTTCCTTTTCTACTCCTGAAAAACAGATGTTTTCACAGGAAGGGAACATTGATTTCTGGCCCACTTTAGCATCTCTCCACTCAAACATGCTGCTGTTTTTCTCCAGTTCATCTGCAGATGCCCTCAGCTGCAGTGTCCAGATCTGGACACAGCTCAGACAAAGCAGAATTGCAGATTTCAATGGCTTACATCCAACATCCAGCATTAATGCATCCCAGGAGGTGAGCTGCCCTTTTTGCTAAACCATCATACTATTGACTCATGCTAAGCTAGTCATCCATCTGAACCCCCTGATCCTTGCCTGCCATCCTGCTGCCTCTCCAGGCTCACCTGTCTACGCATTCATGCATTCATTTATCCGTCCCAAATGTAGTACCCTGCACTCTCTGTACTAAATTTCATTTGGCTGATTCCAGACACTCTCTGCCATCCATCCAGGTTGTTTTGAATTCTGAGCTTGTACTCCAAAGTTCTTGCAACACCCTCATTAATACACAGTCCTGGACTTATTTAGCAGATGCTGATATCAAAATGCATATGATTACTCTCAGTTAGCAAAGAAGTGTATCTATTTAGCCAGCAGGAATGTTTTTATTTATAAATGCCTTGAAAAAACCTTCAATTGCTATCACTCACACTGATAAAAATCCAGTGTAATAACTATTGACTTTAGCACAGATACATCAAATTCATTCTGGTAAGTATTTGAGAGCAGAGTTTGGCCCATTCTTGTCATGTACCCAGCAGGTGGTCATACCATCAGTCTGTGAAACACCCACAATAGGTGGAACTATTTATCCTCACTCCGCAGTGAGGGATAATTGTTCTTTCTCTTTTTTTCTTTTCCTTGTTCCTGTGTAAGCTGTTCGCAGAAGAGTTAAAACTACAATGAAAAACAACAATAGCAACAAAAAAAGTCCCCACCAAGAAATCAAACAACTTAGTAACTTAATTAAAAAAAAAAAAAAGAAAGAAAGAAAAAAGAACCCATAGCTCTAGAGGTGTCACTTGGTAAATCGCAATCAGCTGCTGCCCAGAAAAATGAGGCTGGTGAAAGAGCTGAGCTCACTCTGGGCACGCTTGATGAGATAACACACTCTCTAAGACAGCTCTTGCTATGTTGCAGCAGCTGTAAAATGTATTTCTTTTGATACAGAGCTATTCATGGCAAACACGCCAGCAGTGCCTGAGCAATGTTTCTCAGTGTTCAGTGCCCTGTCTTGAGTCTGCAGAAGAGAGGAATTTGATGAAATGGTGGTAGTGGAAAGCAGAGAGGAAGAGGTACTGGCAGAGGAGGGTTTGCGTGCTGGAGGAGCCCTCCTCAGCACCGAGGTTTGCTGACATGGGCCCTCTTTGCCAATGTATGACTGTTTGCTAGAGACACAGCAGCTGCATAGCTCAGGGACTTCCTGAGCAAGACAGAGTTCCCATGTAACTACAAACTTCTCTTTTCTATAAAATTGCCCAGCCTTTCCTGCCATCCAGGTAAGCATTTAGCATCCGTGACCAGGTTGCTGAACAGCCACTACTTACTCCTATAAGTATTTCTTATTTTCTTTGGAACCTGGCTCCACCTTGCCTCATCCAATGGATCCTACGCCTCACATCAGAAGAGACACCTTGCCTACCCGGTTCATGTCTTGAATTTATGAGGAATTCCCCTACCCCTATCAAATCCTGTGAGTTTGATCAACCTCATTGCAAACCACAGGTTTCCAGCCGATCACACTTATCTCACAGGGTGATGTTCCTGTAATTAGCAACAATAAAAAGGCCATCACTCGGAACAGGATTAATTAGCCCAGTGGAGAGGATTCAAGAAGGAGCAGGCAGGAGCCAGGAAAAATCAAGGGGAGTGCATGCCCTGGCTGTGTGTGAGGGAGGTCAGAGCCTGGCTTAGCTTCCTGGGATGCCCAGGTGCACGGTCAACATCAGCCAGGAAGCAGGAGCAGGGACCTCCCTGTGCTCCATCATGGGCACACGGCATCAGATAATCCACCATGGGAGACAGATTGAAGCTGCATGAGGGCTGTCTCAGCTAAGCATCTCATGGGGCACCAAGGGGACAGGGGATGTGCATACAGAGAATCCAGGCTGTGGCAGTAAGTTCACAGTATGAGTAGCTCATAGCCAGTGAAGACCAGAGAAATTGATTAAGGTTCCAAGCAGTGATCCTGAATACACCAGCACCCTCATCTTCACAGCACCAGCTCCATGAGACCCAGCTGAACACTGGTCTGTGTTCCAGGCCAGCCAAGGAGCATTTATAGTCACCCGTGCTCAAGTAAGAGATAGGGAGACAGGAAGGGCAGAGTTGTGCCTTTGCAAGGTGCCAATGGCAAACAACCTCCTCCCATCACAAGTTCATCCCAGCACAGACAAATCACTCCAGATCCCATTGCTCAGCCCCACACACCACCCAATTCCCCTCACCCCATGCTGGGGCAGGAGACCCATATCATGCATCAGCCACTGGGATATTAATATCTCAGGATAGGAAAGGGAACCCTAATTCTGCAGGCTGGGATGAGGGGGACAGTGGCAGAATTGTCACTGCTTGCAAGGACAGGAATTGCACCCCTAAACTCCCACCCCATTGGCTTCACAGCCTTCCCTATCTCACTCACCTTTTTCTCCCTTTCTGACAGCGCCCAAGCACAGGAAGGAGGGGGTCTCCCCCCAGCATTCACTCCAGAGAGCTCTTTTCATTCTGCATTTAGAAGGGAAAGAAGAAAAGGCAGAGCAAACCTGTCTTGCACGTAATCTGCTGCACAAATGCCAGCTCTGAGCAATCGATTGCAAACGCTCCCAGAGGGCTGTTTTCATTTCATAATATTTATTGGGTTGCTTTATTGTCAGAATCATTACAGTTCAATGTACTGCATGGATTTTATGCCAGCTGCGCTTAGTTTGTCTTGTTTTTAGCGCTCCACATGCCTTATGTGGGGCCATGATTGCACCTGGGCTGGGACTGCTCCTCATGTGGAGTCCTCTGTGCAGCATGGGGCAAGTTACCTCCTCTCTCTGCATCTCTATTCCCTGCCATTCCTGGATAAACTGTGGCTTGTTGAGCTATCCATAAGCTCCCAGGGCAGTGATGGTTTCTACATACATAGCATCTCTCATAAATGAGTCCTGATCTTGGTTGACCTGTTGGATGTGAAGCAATCAAAGCAACAGAGCCCAAACCATGGCATGATAACAAAGGAACTGTGAGGGAGGGAGCGATGGGAGGAGGGAAGAACAGGGCAAGAAGGGATTATCAGCAGCAGCAGATAATGTAACATATTATATATAACATCTCCTGAGAGCAAGAGTTATGGTGAGAGGAGCTAGGATGGCAATTGGGCGAGGGTAGCCAAGTGGAAGAGCTGCTGTACTTCTTGAGACGCAGAGTCTCTGCAGATTCTCACTGCTGCAAACTCAGGGCCCGACAGTGTGCCAATTATCAGTGTGTAGACAGGACACAAACAAAGCAGTGGGATGGAAAGCACTCCCAGTCTCCATTCCATTGTCACCACTTCCTTCTTTCTCAAGACTCCTGGTGATTAGGTGGTGAAGAGGAGGAGACCAAAAGGCTGCCCTGTACCCTCAGTTCTCACCCAGGAGCAGCTGGGCATGGGAGCCAGCACAGCGTAAGAGGGGCTCTCTCTGCAGCGGGCAAGATGGTCTGCTCCTCTTGAGGAGGGGTACCCTCATCACACTTCCATGAGTTCACAAAGCAAGGAAATACCCAACCCCAGAGGAGGAGTGCCTCCCAGACACACAACCCAGGAAAAGGGCTGCCTGCTTGCACACATCCTTTTCAGCTGCTAGCCAGAGTTGGCAGCCTCAAGAGAGCCTTGGACAGAGCTGCTCCCAGGTGCCCAGGGAATTGATCGATCAACGTCTTCCTGGGAACAAAGGCTGGATCCAGCAGGAATGTCAGAAGTGGAGAAGGATGGAATGCTAAGGCTTTCCCCAGGGAGGGAGTTAGAAAGAGAAGCAGACAATTGGCAAGGGACAACAGCATCCTTCTGCAGCAGGCATTTAGTGCTCATGCTCTGCAATAACCCATAATTTGAGGTGTAAAGGGAGCCCTGGCACTAACTCAGATTCAATAAACGCCTGGGGGTGATTATCAGGCACAACAGAGGAGCATGGTGAGGAAACACCATGAGGAATTACCACTGAGATCCCTGCCCTGCTCTCAGGCACAGAGACTCCAAACCAGGGCTGAGGGGTGCCAAGGATCCTCAGAACACAGCATAGGGCAGCTCCCACCCCAACCAGTGCCTGTTGCTAACTTTGTGACTGTGTGTGTGCTGGGAGTTATTACTCCAGAGCTTCCGCTGTTTGCTTGCTTCTCACTTTTTTCAATTACTGCCTGCACGCTGCCTTCCCAATTGCCTGGCAGGCCTTGACTCACCTGCATGCTGAACATAATTTGTTTTTAATATATGGCTCTGGCAAATTTTCTCTTCCTCCCCCTCTTTTTATTTCTTTTTGTTATTATTAAATAAAACTTTTTTTTTTTTGCAACTCATGTAATTAATTCCTAAACAGACAATGTCGCACCAGAGTAGGAAGGGCTGAACTAGGTATCCTTAGGGAAGCAGATACTCAGCAGCTACAATTAACCTTGTGTGCACACCATCCCCAGAGACCAGTGCAACATCTAAGGATGAGCCTTTTTGCGGATGCATTCAACCCTANAGTTTGTAACCAACTCCCTAATTTCTTGCAGCAGCTTAGCTTCTCCAGGGCAGTAGCGTATTTATGGCCACCATATTCATACTCTTTTGCATTGGTGGGTGGTAATTACAGTTGCTTTTCTGTCCTTAGGGGCTGAAGTCTCATCTGGGAAATCACAGCTCTTCACTGAGGAAGGAACCTGATCTGGCACAGAGTTCCACCATGGTTTCACCAAGCAGGGTTGGGGCTGCCTCATTGCCTCCCAAGCAGCCTCTCACCCCCAAATCCCTAGGTGATGCTCACAGCTGGGCTACCACAGAGGAGCCCTTCACATCTTCAGCCCACCCAGCTAAGCAGGCAGAGCTCAGGAACACAAACACTGCACTGGAAAATGCCTCTAAATCCATCTGCACCACACCTATGCCTTTATCCTCAACAGGGGCTCTGTGATGATAAAGATGCTCCACTTGCAGCCAGGAGAACTATTTGAGCACCAGCAGGATCAGCAGCTGATTGAAGCAGAAATTACTGTTCAAACCCATGGCTCTGCATGCCAACCAGGACACAGTAGGACTATGCTGACCTCCTCCCTTATACACACCAAAACCTTTATGTTTTTAAGAATGTGCAATAGCCAGAGACCTCCAAAATACCTTCACACAGTTTCCCAGAGGGGCAAGAGAAAAAACAACAACACAAATTCCCTTGAAAAAGGAAGTCAAGGAGGGAAACAGCTGCTCCTAATGACCTGATCCATCAAGCGAGCACTGGCCCTGTCATTTGCTTCCTAAAAGCTCCTGATCATCAGCGATTATCAATGCTGGCCATGTGCATTTTGATCAGGCACAATCAAAGCTGAGTGCAGCTGAAAGAGCCATAAAAGCGTGTGCAGAGCAATTGGTATGGAGCCCTGGCTGGGGGTCAGGCTGGGAGCTGGCTGCCCATGGGCTGAGTTCCTGCACTTACCAGCCAGCTTGCTTTGGAGGTGAATGTAAAAGAGGAGAAATTATGTGGATATCCATGATGCTTCATTGAAAAGAGACATAGAAGGGTCTTAGGAAGTAGCCTCAGGTGCTAGGCTTCCCTAGAGTACTGGGATACGTGACCTGCAAGAGGGGATAAAGTGACAGGACAGACCTCACATTACACACACAAACCGTGGCAGGTGAGAGTCAGAAATTCTTTCTTGTAAGCCATCACCACACTGCAGGTAGACCCATTTTGGCTGGCCTGAACAGCAGTGTTTTTTTCCAGCTGTTCTCTTTCTGGTGACAATGTTAATTTTCCAATCAGAAAGATCTGGCTGGAAAGTGTTGGTCCAACTTTCACTCTAAATTTGCAGGTGCTTTTCATGAGCGCTAAAGTTGGTGCACGTGTGGGGAGATCCCCAGGGCAGCCCCTGGGAAAATATCCCACCCTCTCAATTGCAGCTGCTGCCAGGACAGTATGGGCTGGAAAACAGTCCATGAAACATGGCCTGTTTTGGTCACTGGATTATTTGAGGCTAATGAGTTAATTTGTTCCATGTTTAAAGTCTTGTCTGTAAAGCCAAGTTAATGCAAGGAATAAAATTCACTTGGAAAAGGAGATCTGCATCCACAGCTCAGTAAAAGACCTGTCAAGTAATGTGGCAGAATGAGCCTGATGCTGCCTGGGCATCTATTCAGTGCAAACACAAAANTAAATACTGTTTCACTCTTCCTTGCCTGGCTTCTCCCTGGGGCTTGCAGCCCAGCAGGATCTGGGGACCAGTTAGCACTGCCCTTTCTGAAGCCAGCTACTGCAGCAGGCTTCAGTCTCCATCTGTACTGTGGGAATGTGCTCTGGAGAAGCCACCGAGGTTTGGGTTGAGGACCCGAGATCAACAGGGAAGGGAAGGGAAGGGAAGGGAAGGGAAGGNCAGCCAGGAGAACTATTTGAGCACCAGCAGGATCAGCAGCTGATTGAAGCAGAAATTACTGTTCAAACCCATGGCTCTGCATGCCAACCAGGACACAGTAGGACTATGCTGACCTCCTCCCTTATACACACCAAAACCTTTATGTTTTTAAGAATGTGCAATAGCCAGAGACCTCCAAAATACCTTCACACAGTTTCCCAGAGGGGCAAGAGAAAAAACAACAACACAAATTCCCTTGAAAAAGGAAGTCAAGGAGGGAAACAGCTGCTCCTAATGACCTGATCCATCAAGCGAGCACTGGCCCTGTCATTTGCTTCCTAAAAGCTCCTGATCATCAGCGATTATCAATGCTGGCCATGTGCATTTTGATCAGGCACAATCAAAGCTGAGTGCAGCTGAAAGAGCCATAAAAGCGTGTGCAGAGCAATTGGTATGGAGCCCTGGCTGGGGGTCAGGCTGGGAGCTGGCTGCCCATGGGCTGAGTTCCTGCACTTACCAGCCAGCTTGCTTTGGAGGTGAATGTAAAAGAGGAGAAATTATGTGGATATCCATGATGCTTCATTGAAAAGAGACATAGAAGGGTCTTAGGAAGTAGCCTCAGGTGCTAGGCTTCCCTAGAGTACTGGGATACGTGACCTGCAAGAGGGGATAAAGTGACAGGACAGACCTCACATTACACACACAAACCGTGGCAGGTGAGAGTCAGAAATTCTTTCTTGTAAGCCATCACCACACTGCAGGTAGACCCATTTTGGCTGGCCTGAACAGCAGTGTTTTTTTCCAGCTGTTCTCTTTCTGGTGACAATGTTAATTTTCCAATCAGAAAGATCTGGCTGGAAAGTGTTGGTCCAACTTTCACTCTAAATTTGCAGGTGCTTTTCATGAGCGCTAAAGTTGGTGCACGTGTGGGGAGATCCCCAGGGCAGCCCCTGGGAAAATATCCCACCCTCTCAATTGCAGCTGCTGCCAGGACAGTATGGGCTGGAAAACAGTCCATGAAACATGGCCTGTTTTGGTCACTGGATTATTTGAGGCTAATGAGTTAATTTGTTCCATGTTTAAAGTCTTGTCTGTAAAGCCAAGTTAATGCAAGGAATAAAATTCACTTGGAAAAGGAGATCTGCATCCACAGCTCAGTAAAAGACCTGTCAAGTAATGTGGCAGAATGAGCCTGATGCTGCCTGGGCATCTATTCAGTGCAAACACAAAAAAGCTCATAGTAACTAGCAATTCATAAAGAGATGAATATCAGGCAATTAAATAGGTAGTTTGAGGCATGCTGGTTGAAACGAGGTCTGTGTGGTGATTGTGGAGTAGAGGCTGCCCAGGAGGTGGGTGGGTGTCTGGCTGCAGCAATGAGACACCCAGGCACAGTTGTTGCTTTGAATTTGCTATTCCTGGTTTTGTGCCCTCAGATTTGAGTGCCAGGTTAGCCTCGCTTCTGCAGAGAGAAAGGTTAGGATTGAAATGGAAACCTGCTCTGGTGCGGGGTTGAGACCATGGAGAAAAAATGACAAAGGCTTGCTGCTTCTTAGGTGGGGCTCCCTGCATTTCAGGAAGTGTTTGGTGCAGCTCAGAGGTCTGATTTCCAGCATTTCATCTCATCTTGTTAGAGCTTCCAGTTGTGCTTAAGATTGTTCTGTTATTTCAAGAGTCTCTGCATCTGCTGCATTGCTGAGTGCCAAGAGGAGACAAGCAGAGCAAAAATGGGCAGGCAGAAGAGAAATGCCAGCAGGATTCAAGCTTTTCATGCATTTTCACCACATGGACATGGGATGCCGTGTTGGATCAGAGCACTGCAGCTCTGGCTCTCAGCCTCCCCTCTGCCCCATGCCAGGCACTGCCTTCCCTGCAAGGAGGGGAAAAGAATGTTGCCCAAGGTCATGGAAGGAACCAACAGGGAGGTTATTTCAGGAACATTAACACATCCTTATTTAGTGCATTGTGCATGTGCCCAGGAGGCTGCAAGTTCCCTCAAATGAGGAAGAATAAGGTGTTAGCAATGGGGTGGTGGGGCCAGAGGTCATGCTCAGGGCTGTCACATCCCCTTCACAGTGCCAGGCTCCCTGTCTTTGTGCCGAGCCTGGTGATGGGGGCACAGAGGGCCCGCGGGGTTAGCAGCGCCTGTAATTAGCAGTTAATGCATTTGACTTTCCTCCTCCGGGCTTGATTATTCCAGTGTGATTAACAGGACCTGTAGGATGCCACTGCAGACACAACATCAGCTGTTCCCTGCCCGCTCTGAGGCGTGGGTACCAAGGCAGGGCTGACAGTGCTGTCTCCTCTGTGTTTTGTGGAGGTCATCAATGCTGTGTGTGATCACGGGCAGCCAGGAACCCCATGCTCCTGCCCGAGCTGAGCCCAGTACTGCCCAACCAGGCATGGGGCTGATGAGACCCCCTGCCCTCTCCTGACACCTGATCCCTGTGCTATGATGCCCGTATCACTGGGAAATGTCCCTTAATGTCTTACCTAAACCTTCCCTGCTGAGAGCCTGCAGTTGGTTTTGTCTGTGGTCAGTGGAGCTAATCTCTGCTTATTCCAGTCCCCTTTGCAGCCCCTTTGCATGAAACTATACACATTTCTCCTCTCCCCTCTGCCTCCTCCTGGAGGCTCTGGATTAGGCCGTCTTTATTTTTGCAAGTATTGCTTATATCATGGACCCCCAAATAAGACTTCTGCAAGATCCTGCTTGATACAATGAGCTGAAACAGGAAATGTGCAGGAGGGGGCTGAGAAGGTAATTTTCAGCCAGGATGACCTCTCCATCTCTTCAGGAGATGTACCCAAGATGCTGGTGCAGAGCAGAGAGGTGCCAGGACACCTGAGAGTAGAGTCCAAGTTCTGGAATCCTCTTCTTTGCAGTGAAATGCTCGAAGTTCAGCTGTTGATCCAGATCCGTTTTGAAATGTTAGGACTGTCATTAACATGATTAAAGCTCTAACAAAATGAGAATGATATGGAATGAGTAGACCTAGTCAGCATGCTGCCTGAGGCACCTGGTGATACATAAAGAGCTTTACACACCTATCTGAAAGAAACTTATCTTTTCCTTTCTCTCTGCATAGATCTGGCCCCAGGAGAAAGCTGAAACAAACTGAAATTCCGATCCTAGATGCATTTACCTCCACTCAGAGCTTCCCAAAGAAAATGTGTTGTATTGGATAATGGCTGCATTTTTCATGCTGGTCTCCTGTTTTTATCTGTGGAAATAGATTATCTCCTGTCTAATGATATTAAAATCATAGCAGCACAATAACATCCCCATGGGGGTCCCTAATGTACCCTGTCTGGCTCCCACCATTGCTCCTTAAATCTATGTGTTGGTGATGACCTAAAGTGCAGGTGAATGTGAGCAGCCATTCACGTCATTTGGCACAAACCTGTGGTGCCATTCCTGCATGCCACTTCAAACTTTTCATGGGGAAATGTAGGTCAGTATTTTTCAATCATGTTGTCCTGTTGGGAAACATAACATCAGCTTGAGGGGCCCACAGGAGGAACCATGGCACTGGTCAGCAGGCTTTAATGCACCAGAAATCTGTTGGAAAATCTGTTAGAAAATGTGTAAACGTCCCCAGAATAAATTGGTTTGAAATGTGGTTTTTTTCAGGCTGTGTGGAAATAAATGATTTGATTCTGGCCAGGCTGGCTAACAGCAGCAGCAGCACATGAGCCGCAAGCTTAGAGAGAAAAAAACCCTTGGAGGGCATTCCAGCAGACATGGTGTTCTAAGGAGTACCAATGCCCTGCCTGTCCTGCTGTCCCATCTCCTCTGCCCAGCACCTCCTGCACATACTGGGATGCTGGTAATGGTGGATCCATAGGTACTGCAGAACTGCTGGATGTGGGCAGTGCCTGCCGCCATGCAGGGGAACATTTCCTCCCCCAGGGCAGAGGCTGTGGTGAGACACATGCTCTGTGGTCCCAATGTCTTGCACCTGGCTCAGCTGCCCAACAGCCTGTTCTGGTGCACACACCCACATGAACACCCACGGACTCCAGCCAGGATGATCCAAAATTAAATTTCGCTTTAAGAAAATTCCTCTGTTGGCATGGATTGAGGTAGTCCCATCAGCAGCACAGATGAGAGGTGGGCCCTGATATGGGCTCGTAAGACCTCCAGGGAGGCAAGACCTCTGCCTCTGCAAGCTGGGATATCCACCTGGTGTTCCCAGCCATGGGACATCTGGCTGGAGAGTCACAAACATACCTGACCTGTGAGGAGAGAAAAGAGCCCACAACTCCACACCCCTTCCTCTATGCCTGTACAGAGCAATCTGGGGCAGACCATCTTCAGTACACTTCCATCCATCTCCAATACATTTCCATCCACTTCCTGCTCCTTGAAACTGAGCTGGATTTTCCCAAAGCCCATAGTTTAGTGACACATCCCTGTCACAAAAGCTTTAATTCTGCCCTGCTTAAGGGCTGACACTCCGAAAGGATGTGGCCACAGTGAGCATCTTTCAGTGCCAGGCTTTGCAGTTTGACAAGCTGCCATACCTAATTGCTAATTAATTAAGATTTGCATATGCAGTTTAATTCAGCTGGCTGCAGCCCCACTCCACCCCCCCCTTCCGCCCTCGACAGAACCCAGACAGCTGAAAAACATCCCTGATGCACCACCAAAACATCTTGGTTCCTCTGCTCAGTCGGGTGAAGTTATTTTAGTACAGCCATGAGCAGGACGTGTTTCAGAAGCACCATGAAACACTGTAAATAGGTAATAAAACTTTGAAAAATCTAATCCACGGAAATATTTGAGATTTCAGGACTATTTCCTGTCTTGTCCTCAGACAAAAATCTAAGCTTTTTTACCTTCTTACTGGTAGCGACAAGCTGGTAATTCCAAGGAAGAAGGAAGAACAGTAGATTGGTTTGATTTTAACTTACTTGTTTTTTGTCTAAATTCATTCCAGTGTTGAAATGGGACCATTTGGATTCATCTGCAGCTCTCTGGTTTGGAAATATATTGGCAGGCAGTTTCATCTGAATAGCCATTGTTGCTTTTGCCCCCAGAAATTTCTGAGCTGGGAAAGTTGGGTTTTTGTGACAGACTTTGTTCTGCAAATAGTTTTGGTTTTGCTGAAGCAGCATTCTGGGCAAATGAAACATTTGAAACTCCAGATATGTGGTGTGTAAGTGTATTTCTGTCTGTAAATACAGACATATTTTTATGTGTTTGCTCAATTGTGTTTATTTTAGGCAAGAAATCAAGGATTTAATATCAATGAGTTGCACAGAGCAAGCTGGGAAGTTTCCATTTTGGATGCTATGGTCTGATGGTGCTGCTAACATTCCTCACTCCCACCACTGTCTCTTAGCCCTTCCCCTGGCTTACAGTGGTCTGGGATATGCTGGAGGCCCTGAGCACCTCCAAAGGGCTCAGAAGGAGCCCCTTTTTCCAGATGCAGGCCAGTGCCCTGGTCACTTCGCCCAGACCATGTGCTGTCACACTGACTCTGCTTGTCCCTTGCCTGTGAAGCCCAAGCCTAAATCTAGTTTGATTTCCAGGGCAGTCATGCTTCTTGGGAGCTCTGAATTTTACCTTCTTCAGCAGGAAAACCCCAAAGGTGACAACCACTTAAAAATGTGCTTTTGCCTGGATGGCTGCCTCTGCCCAGGGAGCAGGTTGCTGCAGCTGGGAGGCAGACACTCAGTGACCAGCATAAGCTGTTCCTGGGCTGGGTGAGTACAGTGGGAACAGCTAGAGGGATTTGCTGCTCCATCTTAGGATTTCAAAATCCTCACAGATTTAGAAAATGCAGCAGACAGCTGAATTGAGGCTGGGGTCCTTTCTACAGCCTGCTGATAGTGTTTGGTGAGCTTGGGGCTGGTTGTCTGCTTGGTTTTGCTCTTGTGTTGCAGGACTCAACCATCCAAAACTCGACCTGGCTGCTGATGGGGAGGACATAGGCTTGACACACAACTGCCTGGGGAAAAAAACCCTCAGACTTAGGTGTACAGCATCCCAAGATTTTTACAGTGCTGAGGCAGAAATTTATCCGGATACTAACTTTCCTGCAAAGGCCATTGTGGAGATAAAAGTGAGCTGGCGAAAGGAAGGGAGGACCACGGTGCAGAGAAAGAGACAGTGATAGCTGGGCCTGGGGTTTGACCTCATCAGGCTGTCCTGCAGCCAAATGCAGCCCCTGGAACAGGATGAGAGAGATCCTTTCCCCTTTTGTGACACCACACAGGCAATTCCGTGATGCCTCCAGCCTGTATGACCATGAGGCAAATATAACTCTGAACAAAACAAATTTATTTTTCTATCATGCTCCATTTCCAGTCTACAAAGTGAAAAAAAGTGCCTTTTTACTGGGAATTTTCTGACCAACTCCAGCTGCCTCCCCCATTTGGCTGCAGCCAGCAACAGGCTGAGAAATACCAGGTTTAATTAAATCAATCTTTTATGTTCCGATGCAAGCCTTATTTCCCCTACCTGGTGAGAAATGGCTGCTGCGCCTCAATCAGCAATTGAAGTCTGAGATTGCTGCACTGAGCAAAACGGCAGCCACTTTCTCTTAATTAAAGCTTAGCTTGGGCGTTGCCGCCCAGTCCCCCCGAAGAGCAGTTCCCAAAGTTTGTCTCCAGCCTCGCAGGACTAGCAAAGGGACACACGCAGGATGCAGGAGGAAACCTGCATGGCTTCTGTCCCATTCTAGTGATTTACAAACCAAAAAGTATATAATTTATTTGGTTGGGGTTTTTCCTCTTATCAGAGAGCTTTTGCAGCTGTTTAGAGAGCCTGTGTGAAATGGACGGTATTTCTAACTGCATACTCTGACTTAGCATTGTCAAGTTTTAATCTTAAACTGTATTTCTATTCCCTCCAGGACTTCTCCCTGCCCAGTTTCTGGTTTCCCACTGGATGCCAGAGACTTCTCCTCACTGTGGTGTCTGGGAGGTCTATCTGCTCCAAATGGTTCCTGTGCTGTCCCTCAGGTATGTAGGAGCCATATTTGCAGGAGCAGGGAATTTGGTATGAGGAGGGGAAGGTAAGAATTTCTCCTGGCCGGAACATGGCTCTACCATGCCAGCTAGAATTAAGGCTGAAATTATGGGATCACTAAAACAAGATTTACAATAGTGGAATAAAGTTACTGAAAGATGAGTACAACTCTGTGCATTATTAAGAGTGCTTAACAATAAAGATCCTCACTGCATCAGCACCTCATTTAGCTTCTTTCTTCTTCTCAGATAAAGCTGTAATCTCTCTCTATTAACGTAAGACCCAGTAACTTCCTATAAAACAACTATTTCTCTTCATCAGTCTCCAGCAAGGGAAGTTGAAGGTGTAAAGGGTCCTTCTGTCTATGTTGCTCCAGGTGAAAATATCTTTGTCCTACTTTTTTTCCCCAGGTATTTGGCTGCCCATGCAATGACAGGTGGGTCAACCCTGCTCCTCCCATTTTGCACCCACCTGTACCAGGTGGGACAAGGGGTCCCAGCTGGCTCCAGCTCATACCCTGCTGCAGCCCCATGAAGACATCATTCATTATTATTTGTGATCAAGCTGTGAGGACTACTGAGAGCTTTCAAACCTAATAGTCATCCACTAACAGGCCCAAGGACCTTTAGCTGATGAGAGATGGGGGTGCTTATGCAGGCAAGACAAACAGTATTCCCCTCCAAGTTGTGGGAACCCGGATGACCATCCCCTGATGCCGCTGGCATTTTGGGACAACTGCATAGGACTGTGGGGAAACTCTTCTAGTTTCAGCACTGAGTTTGCTGATTGGTGGATTTGCTCCATTGGTGGTCAGTTCAGACCCAAAGCTGCTCATTCCAGGCAGCTGTGAGCATTTCCATAAGTGAGGTGTGAGCACACAGCTTGTCTTTTTTTTGGCCTCAGGACAACCAGGGGCTCAATTTCCAGTTTCCAGCCCCAGACCAGGGGCTTTGTGCAAGAGAGGTCAGAGGAGATGAGCCAGGGTCCATGGGGCACACAAATAACCCATGCCCAGGTGGTGAGGACTGGCAGAGCTGAGGCCAGTGCTGGCCACAGGGATCACATCCATGTGGAGTGCTCTGGTATCATACTGAGACCAGAGTCCTCTCTCCTCACAGCCTCATCTACTCTTACCACAGGTGTTCAGGCCATGCAAACTGCAGGAGAAGGGGTGAGGAGCAGTCTTCTAGAAATAGTTGCAACATGTGGGATGTCACTCCCCTCCAGCATGAGTGGAGAGCAGCTTTTCCTGCAGCTTTTCCAGATCAGCTGGAGTTTCCTGTAACTGACAACACAATCCCACATCACTCTCCCACCAGTTCTTTATAACCTTTTCCCTCATCAGCCATGAGTTTGGCAGTTTCCTTCTGTTTTCTCCATCCCCCAGTGCCCACGTCCAGGTGTGGTTCTGCACAGCCACTGTAACAGCATGAACTCCTCACTTCACTCTGCAAGGCACGGGGCTCCAATAAGCTCCCAGCTGATCCCCTCCCACCTTGCTGCTCTCAGAGGAGGGATGATGATGAGGCAGAATTCTGGGCATGATCTTGTATAGTCATTCTATACAAGATCATGAAGCCTCAGCTCTACTGGGATGCTGAATTAGGCAGGATGTCCTGCATTTGCCTACCATGCTCTCTTCCCAGAAGAATGGGGAAATTCTCAAGGCTTCTGGGTTTTGTTTCTGAAGAAATTAGACTCATTCAGGGTGAGTTTGGGAAAAGCAGGTAGGAGCAATGTTTTGCAGCTGCAGAGAGGAAAAGGATTTCATGCCGTGTGCAGGGGTAGGCAAGAATTACATGGCAAGCCTGTTTCCACTACACAGTAGCTTGTCACTCCTTCAAGCCTCCATAACTCACCTTTGGGCTGAATTTGTTTCCTGACCAGTTTTTGACCAGCTTGGCCACACCATTATCTTCTCCTCACCTGTGGTAGTCCCTTAGGTTCCTGAGTGTGTCAGAGCCCACACACACCTCCATGAAAGGGGGTAACTCAAGATGCCTCTCTGGTCCTCCACCTCTTTAAGGGTTAGGAGACATTTTTCCCTTGACAAGACAGACCTTTCTAAGCAGAACTTTTCCTACTAGTTTTTTCCAAGCAGATCCCTGCTGGCAGCAGACACATCCCATTCCCTGAAGCACCTAGGCAGCTCTGCACTGCAGACCCTGCAGGGAGCCTCGAGGTGGCACTTCCCTAACCAACACTATCTGTTCTAGGGAGAGCCTGCAGAAGCACCCAGCTGCTGCGCTCGCACCTCTGCTGCACAACCCAGTACACAGGTAGATCAGACATATCTGCAAGAAAGACAATTGCAGAGGCATCTTCCAACCCCAAATACACCTGGGAGGTTCATGTTTGCCACAACATTCTCTAGAAAGTCATTGAAGGGCTTCTCCATCCCTAAATAGCCCTCAGAGGTCCCCTTGCCTAGCACAGGCCAGGTCTACCCTGCTTAGTGAGCTGGAGCTGTTGTCAGAGTTGACACTGCACAAGATTTACTTCATCCTGCATGAAAGGAAAGACCAAACCCTCACATCTGAGTTAATGAAACAGTCTGAGGAGACAATAGTTCCTATCGCTGCAAGAGCTTGCATTAGTGAGCTGGGGTTAGGGAGAGCTCAGATCAATAAATATGTTGCCACAGCTTTTCAGAGCATCCATCACTTGTCAGGAAATGCATTTAGGCTAATACCTGCAGAGGGCATAAACCAGCCATAGGAATTAAAACCTGCCACATGCCAAATGGTAATGCACAATTTAATGATCACAGGATCTGATAAATAAGCAAAACTGTGAAATGAATAAATACACTCTGGCATCAACATCTGCAACCCAACCTGACCACATTTAGAGTCTCAAAGATTAACCTGCAAGGTGCTTCTGTGGGCTCATCTGTTTTCAGTACATGGGCAGCAAAGGCAGCAGCCTGAAACCCTTTCCCAGGAGAGCCCAAAGGACGTTCAGAACCAGTGTTTCTTGTCACCTCAAGCAGAGGTGTAAGTAGGAAATGAGCAGGCTTCCAGTGGAGGAAAAGCTGCAACAAAAGTCACAACAATGAGCTCTACTCCGTGACTGTGCTGAGCAAAGCAGTACGGGGAGGGACTGAAGCTGTGGCAAAGAAAGTTTAAGCTAGACAGCAGAAAAAAGAGAGCAACTGGGCATTCCTGACTGTCAGAGGTGAGAAATGAGGGGGATTTTAGGAAGAGGCCGGGCAAGCTATGGAGAGCTGATCACGGTACTAGAGGCTCCAGAGAGCCTCTCTAACTCCTCTGCCTCCCCAAGAGGTTTATTCTGTGCTTCCCACAGCACTACCAGCACAGCCCAAGGCTCTCAGCATAACCTGGGAGCAGGTAGGACAAGACAGGAGGAAAGGAACGAGTCCTAAATAAGAAACAATCCTTAAGAAAGCAGACTCAGAGAAAGATATGCTGCTGAGACTGCTGCTCCTGTCCTGCTTCAGCTCCTATCCAGGAAAGGGATTGGCATGGGAAAGGGAGGATAAGCAGCATGAAATTAAGAAAGGGAAATTCTCAGGTCTGTAGCAAGGGAAAAAAATCTTCCTGACAGGAAGATTCATAAGGCTGTGGAGAAGCTTTTCCCAAGGAAAGCCTGGGGCATTTGAAACTAGATTAAACAGTGGATCCAGGGATGCAAACAGGGAAAACATTTGTGCTGCAGGAGAGTTGGACTAGAGGGAGCTGAGTAAGGCACTGCCCACTGCTGGTTTATTCCTGATCTGTTGTGCTATCTGTGTATGCTCTCCTACAACATCCATCATCAGATTCTCCCTGGTCCCTGAGAACATCAAAGGTGGCCTCCATGACCCGCATGGATCAGGGATCATTAAATATCCCTTTCTGCTGCCTTCAAGACCAGCTCAAGCATCTCCTTGGCATCTTCAAGCATTGACGCAGTTCGTCACACACACACACACTTTGATCAGAAGGTATGAACTAAAACTAAGTTTATTTAAAAGAATCTGACTCCATTACATAGTATTCCTACAAAGGCCAGGGATTGGGGGAGAAGGTTGACACCTCTCCCCATCCCATTGGTCAAGACAACTGTCCATCAGCTGTCCATATCTCTAAAAACAGGAATGAAAACTTTCCTTGAAACTACAATAACATTGGCTGTGTTTACAGACCAGAGTGTGAGAAAGAACCCAAAACATGAAACTGTGAAACAGAAGAGAAGGCTGAAAAATCAGAGCGACAAACCACCTCAAGCACAGCCTTGCAATTCCCCTGACAAGGCATGGCATGTGCTGCTGAGCCCTCTGGGGATGGCAGGGACCACTGTTATGGTACAAGGAGATGTTGGGAGTAGATTTAGAACAGATATTAGGGGAAAAAATCCTCACCATGAGGTTGGTGAGACACTGGAAACTTGCCCAGGGAAGCTGTGGATGCCTCATCCCTGGAAACGTTCAAGGCCAGGTTGGATGGGGCTTTGAGCAACCTGGTCTAGTGGAGAGTGTTCCTGTCCATGGCAGCAGGGGTTGGAACAAGATGATCTTCAAGGTCCCTTTCCAACTAAAACCATTCTGTGATTCTATGATTTTATGAGACCAGGTCAGCTGCATTTTAGGCAGCCCCAGCTCTCTAGGCCAGAGTCAGTGCAGGCAAACAGCTACAGTAACACACAGACTTCACAGGGGCAAAAAGAAAAGGGCCACACTCCCTTTGGGGCTACAGTTGGGCACCTGCTCCTCAAAACCAGGCTGAAGTCGCCACGTCAGTACAAGCCTCTGGATAAACACTGGAGGCTGTCAGCACCACAATCTAGACCACCTCTTTCTCCTGAGACTCCCCGTGTCAGGATCTGTCCTGCAGCTGCCCTGGACATAACCTGGGGCGGACAAGCCAGCACATGGGCCAGAGACCTTTTCTGAGAATGCCTCAGCCCACTGCAGGTGCTCAGAAGCAGCCCACACCGCAGTCCCACAGCCAGCCTCTGTTTCAAGCCCAGTCAGGAAAGCTCAAGTACAAGATGTGGAGGGAGAAATTCAAGCCCACATGAGCACAGATACTTGAGCCACTGAGGACAGTGGCTCACACAAGGGTTGAGCAGTTCAGGCTCTCTAATACTTGTGCTGCTGCTGGTAACAGCTCACTGTTAGAGAGCTGAGACTCTGAGGGAGCTCTTGGCCTGATTAAGGGCAGGAGAAGGTTTCAGCTTTGGCTTTGCTGCCCACCAAAATTTTGAAGCTATTCCCACCCAGTCCTTTCCTGCACCCTTCCTTCCCTCCTGCTTGAACTCCACTAGTCATACCACAGCACAGTGAGCCCATTCATGCAGCTGATCCATCTGAAATGAACCTGGCATGCCCCACATCACTCAAAATACATTTTTAGCCAGATCAGTGCCACTTCTTGGCTTGCCATGCAGTCACAAGAGCACTGGTGATGAAGTATGCAATGGAGTAGAATTGTGTTTGGCAGGAGAGCAGAACCTCACAATCCTTTTCAGTTTATGATGTTGTCCCACTGCTTCCTACAGTCAGTACCCACATGATCATTCAACAAATCTGTGCCCCCTCACTGTCTTTGCAGGTGTTGGGGGTTAGATTTTCAAACCAAGACAGCAGGACACAAAGGAACACAAACCTGCTTTCCCTGAAGAACCCATGAAAACTAAGATAGAAAAAAATGGAAGAAATGTCTTAATCCCTGTCCACAACATATGTTTGAGTCAGGCTCTATTAGCCTGACTCACTGTTACTCTTTGGCCACCTGCTTGTCTTCCTTCGGTGATTATATGCCTTGTTTTGCAAACAGCCCCAGCCCCACACACACTTTACAATGTCACCTCCAATTCTCACAGCAGCCTCTCCCTGATTTGATTACATCACTGTCAGTTTGCTCCCTGATTAACCCTCCTGCTGCAATCCCCAGGACAATCCCGCTGCAGAGTCGTGGGTGGTTAATAGGATCCCAGGCTGATCTCCATTAGTATGCCAGTGTGCTCCATAACCATCCCTACCCAGCCTGGCAGGACAGGGCAGAAGCAGGCCCTGCCAAGAGACAACACCATCAGGATGACAGCTACACTCAGATTTCCAGAGAGGATTTGTTTTTTTCCTTCCAGTTCAACCTAAAATTGATTTTTGATTCATTAGGGTGTCCATGTACCTGAAAGATCAGGATGTCCACCCCTTGGCCTCCGCAGCATAACTGGCTGCTAGGTGAGCTGCAAAGACTGCAGCCTCTGTGTGTAGCTCTCTATCAAAGTCCCCTTCCAGACTGTTCCACCTATGTGGAATAATTTGTGAAAGCCTCTTCTGACACCATGTAATCAAGCACAGATATGTAAGAGGGAGCTCTCATCCCTTGCTCCTGTGTCATGACAGGTGACAAATTAGGAAAAATTATAACCCAGCACAGATTCAAATGAGAAAATTGCACCCTGTCTTTTCAGGACCCTCATCACTGCAAACACAGGAGTGCTGTCTCCCCTCCCTGCCTCAGCCTGGAACAGCAGAAGGGAAGTGGGTCTGAAAACACCTTCGCCACGTGCTGAGGCACATATACCTGCCACAAGATAAAAACTGGACACTGAGCTTGTATATGCCAAAAGCATATGGCACGGCCACCTCTGATGTGTAGCTGTGGGAGGGGAAGGGAGCAACCCCAGTTCTCTTGTGGAGCACTGGATGGAAGCAGCCATTCTGCTGCTGTGTCCTTCTGTCATGCCCACCCTGCTGAGGTACAAGGGTCTGGCAATGCGTTCACACTCTCACCATGCAACCCCAGCATCCCAGCAGTGAATGAATGAACAAACCTAGAGGTACTAACATTGTGCACAAATTCAGAACAGATGTTCCAGCAAGAACCTGAAAAAACTACATAATTAAGAAATGGATAGAGGAATCCTGTGCCTTTTTACTTTGCTTTTTTTTTTCCCCTGGAAAGTGTTCTCATGAACCTGAAGGCCACGCCAATGGCTTCCTGCAATGTCTCATCAAGGGACAGGTGAAAGTTCCTCTTTTGGGATGAGTTATTCAAAACCTGGAGTCTTTTATTTGACATCTGTTGCAAGAAAAGCCAATGCAAGCAAAGGAAGAGATCCTCTGTTTCACCATCTTGCAATAATTCAGGACAATTGAAAGGACAAAAAACAGAAAACNNNATTGAAAGGACAAAAACCAGAAAACAACCCCAAAGGAGTAGGGGAAGAGAGAACAACTCACAAGAAGAAAAAGAATCAGCCATTCCTAAACACAGAGTGGTGATGCAGCCAAACCAAACAGTAATGATTCATGGAGCTGTCTTCACCCTTCATTTTTCCTATAATGAGCAAAGAAACCACAGAAATGTGGAGCCAAGGTCTCTCTCTACTCCCAAGGAATGAGGAGGACAATCTATGAGACTCAACTGCCCTTTGAGGGGTTTCATCTTGGTCCAGCTCCTGTATGTTCAGCCCAGCCCCACCACCAGCCTCCTTGCCCATCCTACCTCATCTCAATTCACCCATTCTCCTTGCTGGGCTGGGTTTGCTTTCCCCCTGCATGAGAGAGGCGGAAACAGGTACCACAGCCAGGTCTCTGCTCTTGCCTTTGGTGGGGCCAGCTGGACAACAAATACACGTTGTCCCAAGCCAGCCCCGCTCACAGTTCAGCCCAATGTCACTGAAGCCAGCAGGAGCCATCTCCTCTCCAGGCTTGAACAGTTTTGGCTTGGGAGCACACACACAACCCATTTGGAGTCCCAGCTGTGCACAGACAGGCAGCACCCTCCACCCCAAAGCTCAAGAGACACAACTGGGGCCCCCCTAGAGAGGGATGAGACTGAAGAACACAGCTCAGCTCTCTTTTGAACATCACAGAGATCCCAAAAACTATGGATGGACTTGTTCTGTGCAAATAGCTGCAAGAGCTCACAACACTTCTTCCCTCATCCCAAAGGTCCAGGAGTCCTTGTGCTTTCTGCCTGCAGCTCAGCCAGGGAACAGGTTGCATTCTCACTTCCTGAGCTGCACCACACAGAGCCCCCTGGGTCTGGCTGAACAGCTTTGAAGGGGTGGCAGAGCACACCCTGGAAAGCAGGAAGATTCCTCTGTCAATCCTTCCGTAACAATGGACTGCACAGAGCAACAGTGTCTTCATCCTCATCTTCTCGATCCCAGCACAGCCTTGCATTTTCATATGAGCTCCCCCAGTCACCATGGTGGCCACCTACAGCCTAGGGCCTCAGGAGACGATTGTCCCCAAAGGCTCTGGAATTTTGCCTTCCTCATTTCACCTCTGTGTGGTTGCAGGGGATGTCTACCACATCCCCACACTACAGCCTGCAGAGGAAGGATGATTCAGACGTCTCTGGATCCATGCTCACTCTCTGATTTGCTCTGGGAGTTGAGTGGCTTAGAGCCCTCTTTGAAGCCATGAGTTGCTTTTCTCTTCCTCTCCAAAATGTGGGCAGCCCTCCAGGGCTTACCAGCAGGTGAGCAGCTCAGAGCCAAGTCAGATCCCAGGGCATCCCAAGATAGACATTCAGTCCAGGGACAGAAAGGTCCATATCCCAAAAGAGTTTAATCCCAAGGGTGTTACCTGGAGCCCATCAAATCCCATTGGAGGGAATCACAGCAATGGGGAAGCAGAAAGCTCCTCTCCACAGATGTATGTCAGGATATGACTATTATCTGAGTGTGTTATCAAGGCAGGTTTACATTCAGACTCTATCCTTGCTGCAAATATCTGCTGCAGTCTCCACATGGCAACAGAGAGCTGGCCTTGCTACCTGTTCATTCAGCAGTCTGGGCCAGATGTTGGGTCTCATGAGGACTGGTCCTGCCAACTGCCTAACCATGTCCTCTCCCATTCAAAGCAGCACTCCAGTCACTGAGGCCCTTCAGGGATGTGAAAAAAATTCAATCAGATCCAGCAGCTCAATAACACTTTGCCTTGGACTTCAGCAGACGAGTGGCAGGGACCAGAGGGAGCAGTAAGAGATGCAGGAGAGCTGAAATGGAGTGTTCCTCCTGGTTATATTTCATTTTCATGCTGTGTCTGCAGCTTCTCATTCAAGTCAGGGAGTAAAGAGACAAATCGCTGAAGACAAGCTACTTTAAAAGGGTTTCTATTCCCATTTTGTGGCCCCTGGGGATTCTTCTTGCACTGCCCCCAAGCCTCCTGGAGAACGGCTTAACGTTTGCAAAGGTTGCTCACCTCCTCTGAGTGGAAATCCAAGTGTTTGTTCAGCTTCTCAGGGGGCTGGTTATCTTGTTAGATTTGTAACAGCATTTAACAGGTTGCTTAGCTGCACGCCCTTGAAATATCTAAGGCAGCGTTTTTCAAAAGTACCATCAGCATCATGCTGGGCTCAAGCTAATTATCCCCATCTCCCAGCAGGACAATTGGCTTAGTCCAGCACACAGTGCTGACCCAGCCACAGGACTGCCTCCACAGGCACATCTGTGCCTGCCTGTCGCAAAGACTGGGCAGGTACCGGCTGGGCATTCCTGCTTCCCTCCCAATCCTCAGTTCCTCACTGTGCCCACATGTGGCAGTAGCAAGACAATCACTGTGGAGATAGACATCTGTCCAGACCAAGACTTTCTGTCTCCTGGTGTAGAGGCCGTAACCCACAGGCATAGCCTCACAACGTCCCTGGTTTTCAAGGGTGTTCTTGATGTCTCCATGCCATTTCCTCTGCCTAGGACAGATGTGGCATTTCAGTGTGCTCAAGACCACAAGGGAGCACAGAATTCCCTGTCTGGCAGGTCCCATTCCGAAGGTTTCCCTTGGGCCATCACAAAAGTTTTCCTTCCCCTCTTTCCTCCTCTGTGCTCATCTTGGTGCTATCTGCCCCTTCTACTTAATATCATCCACTGGAGTACTTTCTTACTCCTCAGTACACTGATTTTTTTGTCTGCAAAAGCCACCTCTTTGTACCTGGTACATACCCTGCCAGGCCTCCTCATCCCTTCCATGCTGAGAGCCCTGTCCCCTAACATCCAACCCTGCTGCTGGTCAAACAGACCAGAGGATGGCAGAGTGATCTTGTCAGACTGGGCATGATAGTCCAAGAGGACATCAAGGTGCAGAGGCCATTGCCAAGCTGGACTCTGTGCCTTCCCTCCCCACAGCGTCAAGGCCAGAGCAGACAGCTCTGGCAGGGCCCTCACAGCAGCTGGGGACCAGGAGACCAGGAGACATTACAACCATGTGGGACAGGGGCCGTTGCCTTGGGAGCAATTAATGTCCCTGGTGCAAGTCACACGTTATTGCACCCTTGTTATCAAGATCCAGCTCATTGCACCTCCTGTGCAATTCATAATCACTTAACAAAGCCGCTGATGTCAAATTAGCCAAACATCAGTAAGCAGAGAATGGTCATCACATCCATCCTGTAAACTGATAGCTAATTATCTCATTGTGCCTCCCATGGACTAATTGCAAACTAACTGTTTCCTATAGCCCACCAGTACCATTTAAGTTTTAGGAAGGATTGAAGCAGCAGATGTGTTTCTCCAGTGCTTTTCATGCTTCTGCACCTACCTTTGGAGCTTCAGTTGAAGTACTGAGGAGCTGGCCTTCCCCATTTTTACTAACGGCACCAGAGGTTCAGAGAGGAGTTTGCAGCTATTTAGCTTCATCAGGGGATATGGGGTTGGTGTCAGCATCCCTTTGGACAATTGGGGAGTCTGATACAAAGCCAGGCTCCAGGGGCTGGTGGCAGAGCTAAGGGGCTCCAGCCTACAGGCAGCCACCAAGTAGTCAGTGCAGGCAGCAAGGACCTCTTTGTCCAGTGGATTACAGGTTACTGTGCTTATAGGGAAGGACAAGGCACCTGAACATCCTGCTCTGTGCACAGCTGCTAATCACAAAATCACGGAATGGCCTGGACTGGAAGGACCTGAAAGACCATCTTGTTCCAACCACCCTGCCATGGGCAGGTGCACCTTCCACTAGACCGGGTTGCTCAGAGCCTCATCCAGCCTGGCCTTGGATGCTGCCAGGGATGGGGCATCCACAGCTTCTCTGGACAACCTGTGCCAGTGCCTCAACACCCACACAAAAGCCTGGGACACAGGGCTGGAAATGCTTCTCAGCTCTGTTCTGAGTCTGGGAGGTGCTGTAAGGCAAACCCTAGAGATATTCCACATGCTGAGCCAAATACCTGGGTCAAAGCACTGCAAACACTGCTGTTAGCCAGATATGTGAAACTTACCTTCAAAACACTCCAAAAGGCAGCTTCAGGCAGTGCAGCACAGGCCCACAAGAATGGCAGTGCTCCACTACCCAATTTTTCTGCCCCATCTTGCCCTCACCACCACCCTGTGGTGCCTATATTGTGTTTGATGACTGACGGACACTCCTGGGTGCTCAAAGTGTGGAAGAGTAGTTTCCCCATCTGGGCCAAGAGTGAAGGTCTGTCCAGGGTGTACAAATGGTGACACATTGCAAGGAAGAAGCTCTGAGAGAAGGCAGAAAGGGAAGGGCTCCTGAGAGCATCCTTGAGCACCAAGGATAATTAAATGGGCTTCCTGCCAGATTCTCCAGATGTCTAATTAATACAGTAAGACCACTGCTCATCTGGCTGATCCCACTGGACAAGGCTCCCCAGCTCAGGCCTCAGTTTGCCTTTGTGATGGGATGAAGGCAACCACAGAGCTGCTGGGCTCAGAGCTCTTCCTGCTGGCCTTTCTCCTCTTTCCTGATCTGGGTATCCAGCTGGGGAACAGTGGGATACAAACCTCACCATGCAGACCCCAAGGGAGCCACAGCAGAGCCAAACCCAGTCCTTGGCAGACTCCAGCCTGACCTGCTCACTACACTCACTCTGGTTGCCAAAGGGGCCATGAGGACTAACAGCATGCAGGAAACATTGCCATAGGGCAAACCAATGCTGTCTTGCAGAGAAATCTGGCAAATCCTGTCAGTCATGGCCCAGCTTGCCATGAAAACATCTTACTTCTCTGGTCTGGGTCTTCTGCAACCTCACAAGAGCACAAGCAGTGTTGGGGGAAAATTCCTGGCACAGCATGGCTGGTCATGGGGGACTGCCCAGGGCAGGAAAATAGGCTCAAATATTGCAAGCTGCAAAGCTACCAGAGAAGACAATTTGGCTGCTGCACAAAGACTGATAATAAGAAAATGAAAAGAAGGTCCAGCACACATTTCCTCCATAGGTACCCAGCAATTTTTGCCATCTGGAATGCCACTTCCCTCCAAAAGACCACAGAGGCCTCACAGATCCAGCTGGATACAATATTCCTCTTCTCACAGAGAAGCCATTGCAAAACTGATGGGGGTGTCTGCTGCACCCTGCTGCAATGCAGGACCAGCCAACCCTCACTACTGTGGGTCCAGAGAGAAAAACAGACCTATTCTGAGGGAGGAGGGATGGGAGGCAGTGAGGAATCACAGAATCTTTTATGTCAGGAACGACCTCCAAGATCAGTGAGTGCAACCTTTGACCAACCACCACCTTGTCAACTAGGGCACAGCACGAAGGGACATGTGCATTGGTTTCTCAGGCACCTCCAAGGATGGTGATTCCATCACTTCCCCGGGCAGTCTGTTCCAATGCTTGACAACCCTTTCCATGAACAAATCAATAAAAACAACACCGTTGACAATTTCCAGAACAAAACTCCAGGCTCCCTTCTTACTGTGGCTTCAGGAGGTCTCTGAAACCAAATTAGTATTTCTCTACCATTTCCCTGTGTGATGCTGACATGATACTTTTGTTGCTGGCGAGGATTTTGCATAAAGCACTTGATCCCTGAGCTCACCACAGAAGCCATAAAACTTTGCTCCATCCTCCGAACCAAAAGTGCCCACAACCCACAAATTACGTGCCCATCACATACGTATATGGATGGCAAAATCCCCCTCGTCAGTGTTTCCTTGAGAAAAGGGAATGACCTTGCCATGAGGACACTCATTAAAAAGAATCAAAACTAGATAAAGAGCCAAAGAGATGAATCCTGTGCAGGAAACATAGGGACTGGATAAAAATAGCCTTTCGGAGGCTCAGCGTGGGCACATTCCTCCTCACAGAAAAAGACCTTTGAAAGGCCAACTGGGTAAAACTGCAGAGCAAGGAATGAAAGGGGGCAGATTTCACATATTGAAGGCTTGTTCAGCTAAGGAATTTAAAAAGAGCATAGCCTCTGGCAGGTTACATGTAAATACACAATAAGACAGCCAGAAAAGACTATGAAGATCAATCTGCCATTACCAAAAAAATGAAAGGTCCCTCCTTAAAGGGTCCCTCAGGGTCCCTGTTACAGGAGCAGCAGTCTGCAGGACCATGAGCTCACAGAATCACAGAATTCCAGAATGTTGGAAGGTACTGCAGAGGGCCACCTGGTCCCACCACCCTAACCATCCTAGAGAATGTGGCAGAGGATTGCATCCAGATAGTTCAAGAGTACCACCAGTGAGGGAGACTCCACAGCCTCTCTGGGAAATCTGTTCCAGTGTGTGGTCACCAGCACAGTAAAGAAATCCTTCCTCATATTTAGATGGAATTTCCTGTGCATCATTTTCTGCTCATTGCCTCGTGCCCTATTGCACAAAACCATAGAGCAGAGCCTGGTCCATCCTCTCATACTCTTCAGATTCCTGTATACATTGATGAGGACCCCTCTCAGTCATCTCTTCTTCAGCCTGAACAGGCCCAGCTCCCTCAGTCTTTCCTCATAAGAGAGATGCTCCAGTCGCTTAATCATCTTCATAGCCCTCTGCTGGGTCCACTCCAGGAGCAGCAAGTCTCTCCTATACTAAGAAGCCCAGGTCTGGACACAGCACTCCAGATGCACCTCACTAGGGCTGAGTAGAGGGGCAGATTGACCTCACTAACCTGCTGCAATTCTCCTAATGCACCCTAGGACACCATTGGCCCTCCTGGCCACAAGGGCACTGCTGGCTCATGGACAGCTTGGCGTCCAGCAGGAGGCCCAGGTCCTTATCCTTCTGCATTCCAGCTCGTCAGCTTCCATTCTGTGCTGGTGCAAGGGGTTATTCCTCCCCAGATGCAGGAGATGATCAGTTGAGGATGAGCCCACAGCAAAAGACCATTACTATTCAGACACACTGCAAGTAGGTTTGGAAGGGCTCCCATCCCACAAGCTTTTCCATGGCTGATCGCAAAACAAACCTGAAGACAAGCAGAAAAATAACCCCTAAAGGAGCTGAGGTGGTGACAGAAGAGCACAGACGTTTTCTCTCAGTTACAAATGGAAAAACAGGCCAGGATGCATGGCCAGTATCTCAGCAGAGGGGCACAGCCCTTCAGGCAGGGAGCACAGGCACCTGCACTACGCAGTCTGGGCATGAATGAATTAGGGAAGGGTGTAGACACTGAGGTGACATCTTCTGCCAGTGCCACGTGTTTAGGGTAACCTGATTTCTAAAAGCTGCCAAAAGACCTGCCAAAACTGCTTATCAGTGAAATGACAAATGAGATATGAGGTTGATTTACACAATGGAAATAAACTGTTTGGGGCACTGCCAAGCTCATGAGCTAGGGGCTGCTGCTTCAGAGAGTGGTACCAGCTGTCAGGAAATAATAGCAAAGTACCAACATCACCATGTAATGATGTAAATCTGAATACATGGACAGTATGTATGTTCCTGCTCTCCCAGATCCCCAAATGGAGACAATTCAAGGTCTGGTGAAAGCTTCTGTACCAGGAAGAATTAGTCAAGTGAGATGCTATTGCCTGGAAAAGATACTGTGTAGAGCCAGGGAAAATAATAGTCCTTAAAGGCATGGAGAAGGTGCTGAAGGAGTACATATATTCTCCACTGTCTCTCAGTAAGAGACTCAAGGAGTGGTCAGCAACTGAACTTGCCATGTTCCGGCAATCCTAGAGCTTGTGGTAGGCTGAAATATTATTTGGGAGAGGAAGTAGGCTTTACTGGGCATGCGCTAGGCATGTGCTACTGGAGGAGCCCAGGCAGTGTGCTTGTCTTCCCTCCCACATAGATGTGTGGTCCAGCTTGGCTCTGATGCGTTCAGAATGGGCCACCCTTTAACAGTGCCTCTCCTTTTTTGCAAAAATAGCTGTACCCTGGAGGCCAGTGCAGGAGGAGTTTGAAGCAGGACCAGTGACTCCAGCAGTCATCTCCCTGCCTTCAAAAGGAAGGGATGCCTGATATTCCCAGAGCTCATGGTCCTCCTGCTTGCCCTGGGGCAGACAAAGTGATAATGTGCTGAAAACACAGAATCCATGCCCTTCTCTTCAGGAATTTTATTCCACACGTCCTATGGGCATTCAAGAGGCTGCACAAACACCTCCCTGGCTCTATCCCAGTCAAACTGGGTGTCTCCCCCCAACCCATCACAGCATTGTCCTCTACATCACCCAACATGCTGTAGCTGAGACCTGCTGCAAGCACCTGGCAAGTGCCCCGTTTTTCCATCCCTGTGAGGTAGGCAAGGCTTTGGATATTGGAGCTAATGAGCTCACGGTGACAAGCTGAAGCAAGATTTCTGGCTGGTGTAGCTAGCCCACTCAATTAAAATGAATCCACTCTTGGTTCCGGTGCTGGGCAGCTCATAGCAGCGTGGCTGGTCATGCCTGCAAAGGAACTTGGGCCAGTTTTGCCTGGACAGTAACACCTGGATCAAAGGAGCTTGTGAAAGAAACTAAATGCAGCGTAGATAGGTTCTCTGTGCCCACCTGTTATAAATACACACCAAAAATGTTAGCTTTTAGGCTTAAATTCCATCTTCTAAATGAGCTATTATTTCAGCACAGCCAAGCAGTGAGACTAGAGTCTTGCTTTTGTATTTTCATGATTAAAGACAATCTGATCTCTTAGATGCTTCTGATGCAGTCCAGAGCTATTTTCTGTACCTAACCAGCCACAGTCCCCATACGTGGAGCAGTGAGAGTCTCCAGCTATTGATCAGGGAGTCCATAACCTTTTCTGAAATGTTGCCACCATCCTCAGAGAGCAGCTGGGGCTTTGTCAGGACATTTGTGGTGCTGGAGGCATGGAGACCATTCTTTGCAGTGAGGCAGGAATAGTGCTCATGTACTTTCCAGGCCAGCACATCAAATTAGGGTTCCTCTCCTTCAGATTAGGTGTCAAAATTGGTAGAAACACAGCAGACACCCCTGAGATGCTGCTTCTCAAAGAAGCAGAGTGATCATGAAGTTTTCTTTCTTAGGCACAGGATGAGGCATTTCTGGGGTGGACCCCACCCTCTTTTCAGGGCAGGGAGCCCTGAGGAGACAGGACTCAGAAACTGTTCCCTCCACCAGCCATCTGTCCATGTGCTGCAGCTCCTGGCCTTGCTGTGCCCCATTGCCAATCTGATGATGAGGATAATGATGGTGAGGTTCAGCACTGCGCATTGCTGAGCTCCTTCTTGAGTATCAGCTCAAATACCCTGTGGGCAGATGCACTGTGATCTGTAGAGAATCACCTGATCTGTAGAGAATCACCTGGGGAAAGCAATGACAAAATTCAGCCATGAGGATCCAACCTTGCACATCACTTGAGCTTCAGCTTTCTCATCTTTTTCACCAGGAGCTAAATCCAACTGTGACACAGACCTGAGATGCAGCTTGGCAGAATCAGACCCTGACAGCAGGCCACGTCTATGCAGGGCGTGTAGGAGGTTTCATCTGAACACAAGCCCCTGGCCCTGTGCTTCAAGGTCATTCAAGGGCACATGGTTACTCACCACATCTTTCAGTGTAGAATTGCAAGAAGGGTCCAGAGAGGTGACAACAGCCCAACTGCTGCAGAAAAACACCTTACAAACCAGTTCCTGCTCACAAGGTGCTGCAGGAGGCTGGTCTGCACTTGCCAACACAGTAAATGTAAAGGTTGAGCAGGGCTCCACGATCCCACTGGGAAATGGTCTTCCCCAGTCCACCCTGGGTCTCTTTGAGTGACAGTCATGGATGGTGCTAGAAAAGCACCACTGAAGGAGAAGCTGAGCCAAAGGCACGGGGGCATGCTGCAGAAGAACTAAACCTGCCCTGTTTTGAGGTAGACAAAACAGCAATCAGGAAGGAGAAATATTCCCAGAGCCACTCCAAATGAAGCCGGGTGTAAATGCATGCTACTAATGTCATCAATAGCAAGGTGCCACAAAGAGGGGAAAGCCCTTTTCTGAAAATTTACAGGGGTCAGGCATTGCAGAGAAGTACCTCTTCCCACTGGAGGGACTGGTGCTTCACTCCAGATACACAGCACTGGAAGCAAAAGCAGGATCCAGCCCTGCAGCTCGTTTAATATCAAAAAGAAACATCTGTTCCTTTGATTAAAAAAAAAAAAAAAACACACCAAAAAAAAAACCCAAACCACCAAAAAAATAAACAAGCCTCAGATAACAGCCTGAGTGGCTTCTTGAAGATTTGGATTTCTTTCCCCTTTTCACAAATGGTAATTTCAGGCTGATGAAAGGAGAGTAACGTGACACATTGACTACACAAGCTGTCTGAACAGAGGGAAAACAGCTGATGCCCAGAAATGTGGGGTGCTGCTCCAAGCCTTCCCCACCTACTGATACCACACTATTGCCCTAGGCCTCAGTTTCCCCTGGTGAAAAAGGATTTTCATTTCTGAAAAAACAGGATCAGGCAAGGAGGTGGTTTGGCAACTACTTTTTAATGTCCCTTCAGCTCTCAGAGGACATTTCAAAAGTCAAAGCTTCCTTCTTGGCACTTTCTTAGCTTCAGGAAAAGCCTCTAGCCTCACCCCTTGGCAGAGCGATTTCTCCTTTATCCTAACCTTCAAGTCAGGCAGATGATTTTAGCAGAGACTCTGATCCTTGGGAGTCAAAGTGCAGGCCACCAATTCACTTTGACCACTCTGTTGTGCAGGGATTGGTAACAGCACTCCATCCCCATGTCCCTGTCCTGCTCCCAAGAGACACCCACCCTCTGCTACCAAAACTGAACATCAGAAATACTGCAGCTTGTTTTCATGTCCTTAGGCTGGTTTGTTTTTCCATGGGATATTTTTATTCTTGCCCTGATCCCAGTCATACTGGGGATTTAAAGTTTCAGCCAAAGCAATAAGACGTAAAGAGCAAAGAAAGTGAATTGAGATCCAGAGCATTTCAATAAATTAAAAGAAAAAAAATTAAAGGATAAAGAAAAAAAAAAGGACATAGCCCAGCACAGAGGAAGCAAAGCAATCAGAGCAAAAGCTGTCAGCTTTGCCAGTTCCCCTTTGTTCACAGATCAAATTCACTGCCTCTCTCATCCAAAACTAACAACTCCTAAGTCTCCCTCATGCTCCGTGGGGAGATGTTTTCTATATTGGAAACAAATCTATTTTGACACTCCTGATGCTGTTTTACCCAAATTGCCCTCTGTCAAGCTGCTTCTCTCGTTTCCCATTTGTACCACACCATGCTTCTGGTTCAAGCCCAGTGCCAGGCAGTGCTGGCATCAAGCTGGGCTTGCACTGACCTGGACAGAGGTTACTCCAAGGGTCCCTACCACCAGGTCCCTCTCCTACCCACCTCTCTGCCCTTGGGGAAAATATGGCCCAAGCCAAAGCTTATTTGGCAACTGAATCCTGGATTGTGCACAGGGAATGGTCTTGGTGCTGAATTCCAGGCAGCAATGTCTGCTCAAATGTCCTTTCCCTGCAGCACCCCAAGATTCAAGAAAACCTGAACCTTCCCTCATGGGGTTTGGTCACCAGACAAGGGAAAGAAATTAAAAAGCTTTGCAAGCAAAAGGATGGAAGAAGTCCTGAAAATTCTTGTTGGCTGCTGCACACCCTCATGTCAACTTCACAGTTAAAAATCTGACTAATTCTTACAGGAGCCCTCCAGGTGGGAATTTCAGATGGTCCTGCCCTATCTGTGTACCTGAAAGGGATGATCTACACCTTGGGAGGAAAGTCTTAAAGCATCCCTGCCAAAGCAGTGACCTCCCTGTGTCGAGACAAGAGGTTTGCAGGTCATCAGTAGGAATGGTCACGTAGGATTGTCCTCTGTATGCAGTTAAGGGATTTAAGAGATGTTCCTCATGTACTTGAGGTGTCAGTGGTACTGAATTATGCATGCTCTGGAGGCTCAGGTAGGATCATGCCTGGCTAGGCTCTAAGAACTGAGCAAGACAAAGTTTGGCAGATTTTCCTGGCTCAGCTGAGGACACAACAGCAAGAACCCTTGTGATGGAGGCTCCCATCACCACCAGACACTGACCAACCAACCTGTCCAGCTGATTGATTTCCCCACACAACGTTTATCCTGCGCTAACCCATGTAAATTAATTTGTTGGCTGTTTTTCACCTGTAACACTCTGAGTTGCTGTGCGATTTTTGATACTCACATCAACAAAACTTTTCTCCAGCACACAGCCTCCCCCAAGATGGTTGTCTTTTGCAAGTGCTGGACTCAACCCCCAGAGCCTTTCAGAAGAATTAAGATTCTTCTGACTTGTTGCAGGCCCAGCCTTGCTAACCCACTGCCCAGCCTGGCCTTCACTGTGTCTCAAAGCTATGGGGGGTTTTGACCTGGCCCTGCCCAGGCACAGTTTGCATCTGATCCAGTTTCACCAGTGTCCTGCAAGAGTATGGATCACACCCACCACCTCCTAAAGTCTTTTGTAGAGATCTGCTCAGCACCCGTAAGGCTGAGGCAGAGACTGTAATGAGGAGAAAATTAAACCATGAAACACTAATAATTATCAGCATCCCAATTAGCTGACAATGATGGCACACAGCGACCAAGAGCTGGGGGAGGAGGGCCAGCATCCCTGCACCTAGTGTGCCTCAGTGGCCATGGTGCTAATCTTCAACCTGCACAGACCCATCCCTCTCTGAGGGCAGCCATGGGGGCACACATGAGGATGACTTTCTCTCCTTTTCCTGGCTTTGAGACAGCATTTCACAGCTGCAGTTGCTGGACTGGAGTTGTGGAGACCCACAACACCTTGTCTGCTTGAGAGCTGTACTCTCCTGGTGAGTTGCTAATAGCTAAGGGATAAGGAGGAAGCAGAGAAGCCAGTTTAATATCATTTTCCTTGTTATTATCTCTCAGCTTTTCCCCAGCAATTTGCTCAAACTTGTGTAAAACTCCTTGCCAAACAAGCCCCTGCCCAAATAGACCTTCATGTCTGCAGGACTCTATTTATAACCAAGATCCCATTTAGCAGATAAGCCAAGGGAATTCAAGCAGATTTAAGCTAAGCAGTTATCTGTGACCAGCGGCCACAGTGTGCATAGCGTCAGATTTACTGGGGACATGAAAGGTGGAGGGACAGGAGAGTAAACAGCCTCTGGAGCAGCCAGCCAGAACCCTGAGGGATGCAATCACTGCTGGCACAGACACTGCTCACAGAGACTGTGAGCAGCCAAACAACAGCAAGCAAACCCCTTGCCCTGGGATCTGGAGAGCCTCCTGCACACCCCAGGATCCTGCAGGTATCAGCACCACGTCTCCTTCCTCCCCTGGCTTCACACCACCTTCCCAGGCATGTATTGCTGGCAAGGGTTTCACTTGTCTTCTCAGATAGATATTACAGCCCAAGATGATGCACTTAACAGGGTTGTGAAATCTGCCATAAAGTTTACTGCCCTACATCAATATAATGCCCTGCAAAGTTAATATAGAGGTACCTATTTTATAACAAGGACAAATAAAAACATATCCCATTAGCCCATGGCATTAGGAGCTGCATTTCTAATGGCCAGATGCTGCATTGAAATGGGTGGAGAATATTAATATGAGTATTACGGAGCTATGCACATGTACATACATATATATATATATCTATATATATATACACCCCCCTATATAAAAATGAGGGACTATTGAATTTTCTCAGATGTTCTGTAGTGTTTGGAGGGCTTCATTTCTACGCTGCAAGAGAGATTGGCTGCAGATCCAAAGACATTTCTCTGCTATTACGCCATGTCAATTTTTCATCATCTCAGAGGCCCTTGTCATAGGAAAAATGGATAAGTTTAAATTGATCCAAGATCAGAGTTAAACACCTGGACATAAATGTGGCAGAGAGTAAAATGTAAAGAGGAATCAGTTACTTCCAACACAAAGCAGTGTCATTGGGGTCAGTCATTCAGAATGGAGAATCTGAGAACACTTCTGGCCACTCTAGGGAAGTAGGCGGCTCCTAGAATTAAAAATTTCCTCACTACCAGTGGGTATTTCCATGCTGAAGGGCAGTGAGATGGAGCACTGCGCCCCTTGACTGTTCTGTACTGATGCCCATGGGGTGCAGCTGGGAGACTGAGCATCCTTGGGATGAAATGGGGCTGCAAACCCAGCCGGGCCAAGCTGGACCCAGCCCTTGTAGTCCCAGCCCTTCAGCGACACCCAGACAGGATTCAGCCCAGCACAACCAATCTGCATGCCCTTAGCTCCCCTCTTCCCCTCCTCTGGACACCCTGGCCAAAGATTTTGGCAGGCACATTCCTGATTTCTCCACCTCCAGCCCCAGCATGTTCCTCTGGTTCAGCTTGGCTGCAGCTCTTGGGAGAAAATACTGAGTTTTTCTGGGATCTGTCACAGTGCTTTCCCTAGAGGACAACAGCTGTCCCAACAGCCACGTGGAAGGGACTCGGTGACAACCATGGCACTGCTTTTCATGCCCAAAGAGTAGACAAGAGCACCCCAGATTCCCAGTCCACCCATGTTTCTCTCTGCCCAGGTATGCCCACAGCATCAACCCCGTTCATTTCTCTCCCTCCAGACACCATCCCTTCAAAACCAGAATTGTTATGGATATTATATTGGTTTGATCCTATTGTAAAGTGCTGAAAGATACGAAATAAAAGGTATTAAATGCAGTCAAAGAGTGGAAAGACTGTGTCAACTAGATTTGCAGGAGTGATAAGAAGTTTTGCTTGTTTTCCATCCATATGAAACTCTGTATATGGCACAGTCTGGAGAACACAAAAAGGGGAACAAGAACTGAACCCTGCCTGTGTCCAGCCTGGCAAATATGAAAAGAAAGTCTCTTGATGTGGTAAGGCCCCACTGGAAGCCTGAGAGATGGATAACATCAACCTGAAGCTGAATAAAACATTAAAATCCTCCGATAAGAAAAGACTGTGAGGAACTACTTATACATTACCACCACCTGCTGGGTATCTCGGGAAGGAGCCCCAGAAACTGCCACCCTGCCAGGCAAGGTCACCCCAAAAAGCATGAGGGGCCCCAAAAAAAGCAGCTGCCTACCTCTTTGGCAGGTATCTCAACGTAAGTAGAGCAGTCTCACACTGGCAGTCCGCAAGCACCAGGGGTTTAAAAGCATGTGTGAAACCAATCTCTTTTGTTAATGCACAAATCCCAGGCAAAATAACAGGCAGCTGGTGGAGGACAGGATTAGTAAAGAGTTAAAGAAAGGTAAAATAATTAGGGTCCTGCTCATGGGGCATATGGAGAATGGGGCTTGTCAGAGCAGCTTGCTCTAATTTTTCATGGAGATTATGAATTTTAGCGGAGAGAGATAATAGTGTTGCTGTAATGTACTTAGGCTCTTGTAAGCCATTTGATCTGCCCCTGCCTGACACTGATTAATAAACCAGAGCGATAGCGAATTGACATGCCACAAGAGATGTGCAGGAAAGCAACAAATGAGGACAGCCAAATGATATTAAAGAAGGGGAACAACCTCCAAGAGAGGGTCTCCTGGAACATCCCCAACTCCCACCCCTCTCATATGCACATGAGATGCAGGAGAGATGTAACCCTCCTGGAAGGGAAGAAGGTGTGGGCCCCACTGACCACGTGGGCCCCTGGCTGGTGGCAGCAGCTCTGCAGAGTATCTGGGTGCTGCCCTATGGGATGTCCAGCTCAGTCCTTGGGCTGTTAGAGCTGAAAAGCTTTTTGCAACCCTGGATGTAAGGCGGGATCATGCCAGCACAGAGGCACGCTGTTTCTCCAGCCCCAGCGAATGTTCCTTGCCAGGCTCTGGGTCTGGGGAATGTGCCAATGGGAGACTCTCCCAGGAAGAGAACCGTGGATCACACCCAGGAGATCTCCATCCCTGCTGCACCTTCACAAATTCAAACGCTCCTGCCTTAAAGGCCCTCCAGCATAAATAACTACAAGTGGTTGCTAATTAAAGGTTTACACTAAGGCCTCACCAGTGGGCTGCCTTCCCTCCCCGGGAAATTACACAGAGTATGATAAAGGCACGAGAGATGGTAAAGGATTGATAAGGAGGAACTGGGGAGCACTGTGCTGGAGATCTAGGCTAACCTCCCTTTCCTTGCTGTCTTGCAGCACTGGACTCCATGCACCAGCAGCCCCAGAAACCCTCCACACAGAGCTGCCCCTACCACCTTGATCATTATACCCCAGGTTCTGGTACCAAATTTGCCACACCCCTCCAAGCATCCTCCCCAGACCACTGGAGAAATCCCAAAACCAAGCTCTGTCCCTCTGCAGCTCACATGGCTCCTCTGCCCCTTCTACTGGGAAGGGCCAGGAACTTTGGGTAGAAATGCTTTTTCATCCAGAAAAATGCCAGTTAATCAAAACACTTCCTAAGAAAAGGTCACTTCAAACAAATTTCTTTTTCCAAAAACCTTCTGAAAATAAAAAGGGCATGTAACATTTGAGCTATCCTGTTCCAACAGATTTAAATGAAAAATAAATCTTTTCTCCCTCACCCCACCCAGGTGCCAAATGATTTCATTTGGAAATGCAAGATCGTTATCTTCCTTCAAAAAAAAAAATCAAATAGAGAAGAGTGAAATCAAAAGAAAACCTCTGGAAAAAGTTAAAATAAAACACTCCACTGAGTCCAATGCAGCAAGTGGGAGTTGGGCTGCATTCTGCCAGGTTCCCTGGTGTGGCTTTCATCCCAGTTCAGGGCAGGACAGGATTCCCAAGTCTTAACAAGAATCCCAGAACAGTGGAGCTGGTTCCCATGACCCACGCTAGCACAAGCTTTGCAGGACATGGTGACACAGCCAAACATCTTACAACCCACAAGCTTGCCAGGAGTAGAGACCCCACACCTCGTGGTAAGTCAGAGCAGCAGAGCTTCAGAGGCAAAAAGTGGCAATGGGGTTGAGGGACCCCAAAGGTCCGGGTGTCTATGGGATGCAGCACAGCCCCAATACTCAGATGGGAAGAAGGGGGCTGGTGTTTCCCTTACAGCCTCCCCACACGTGCTTGCAGTCCTCCAACAGCATCCCCAGCCCTCAGCTGTTACAGTTTAGGTTGCATGGGGAGCGGGAATGCCAGCAATCAGGCATCCAGAAGGGAATCCAGGCCCGGTTCAATATTGAAAGAAGAAGGGCTTTGAAAGAAGTGTGCTTATTTCCCTGTTTTGTCCTTTGCCAAGAAAACCAGGGGGATGGAGGAAGGGGCGAAGGGGCGGAGGGAACAGTGGAAAAAATGTCTTGGCTTGGCCCTCTCTGCCTTTTATCTCATGGGCAGCCTGCCGAGACAGGGTCTTCCCCCTGCTGAGCCCTCTGGCAGATCAAATGAAAAGAGAGAAGAGTTATAACCTCCCTGACTGTGGCCCCCTCCCTACAAGGCAAAGGAGAGGAGGAAAAAGCAAATGGCCCTGTGATGCCAACAGTTCACACCCCAGCTGGATGGGAAACATCATGAAAAGTCAGCTCCTCAGCATCCATGGCGGGCCAGAAGATATTCTCCCCAACCAGCAAAGAGAAGTCCAGAGAGATCCAGATGTGGTTGGAGGGTGCGCTGTGTCCCCATGGAGTGGACAGCGCTGCTCCATGGCCTTGAACCAAGGGGGAATGTCCCAAGTTGTCCTGGCAAGCATCTCCCACAAGATTCCCACTGTGCCTGTTCCTCCATCGTGCCCAACCTTTCAGAGCCAGCTTCAAGCAAATGGCTTAATTAAATGCCTTTATTCCAAGGACACCCTCTGAGTGTTTGTGTATTTGTGGATTAGCAGTTAATACAGTAAGAGGCTTTATTATAAATAAACTGATTTCTTCATCTTTTTTTTTGCCTTCCTTCTGGATACTTTTGTCCTCTTTCTCCACTCCCCAGAGTGTTCTCACTCATCACAGGGTTTCCCATGTTGATCCTCACCTTCACTGACAGATGGCACTGATAAGGGTGTGGTGGTGAAGAGATCACAGCAAGAACCTATCAAGATCGGAGGGACTAAGGATGTGGAAGGCATTCTTTTTTTAGGATGGACATGTAAGTAAGGGAGCACTGGCTGTGTTATTGTATAGGGAGAAGAGACCCATGCTGTTAATGGAGTGTTTGCCTTGATGGCATGATGGGCACAGGCAGGGTAGGGAAAAACTCTCCAGCCATCCCCAATCCAAGACCACAATATTTCCCAAGGTAAGGTGGCCACAAATCCCCAGAGGGAAACCTCAGCTCTAGCCCCACCTCCAGACCCCTGAGGATTGCTTGGCAGGATCTGTGCAATCCCACCATCTCCTTCCCAGCTCAATTCAACTTCCCCACATTATAATTAAATAATTAACTACCTGTAGCATGTTGGCCCCATATATGACTGCAACATACCCATATGGAATTAGGATCAAGGAATTCCAGACTTTGATACCTCATCACCTACTATGTCCAGACTACTCCAAAAGCTCACAGTGTCCACAGCTTCTTGCTGTGGATAATTAGAAAATCAGTAAATGCAGTCATTATTCAGTCTGGGACCTGGATACCCTTCTGAGTTTCCCAGGATGGACACACACCTGGACTCTACTTTCCTTCCTTTTTTTTCCTTTGCCTCTTCCTCTTCCTTCCTTCTTTACAGCCTGTCTGCTCCTTCCTGCTTTCTCTCCTTCTCACTTTCCTCCTTCCCTCCTGCTCTCCCATTTCCTTCCCTCCTTCTTGCCCTGTGCTCCCTGTCCTTCCACAGGCCAGCAGAGCTGCCCTCTTCTTTCCCCTCCCTGGGCAGCAGGAGCCAAAGCCATAATTAAACTTGGCTGGAAGGAATGTGAATCAAAAGTTTGTTAAAAAAGAGTAGAAACGAGGGTACCTGTGGGATTACATGAGCCAGAAAAATGCAAAGCCAGCTTCCAGCTGCCCATAAAATAGATGCCGTCTCCTTTCCCATTGGCAGGCTTTAGCTGAACACAAAAGAGGATTTTTATGGGAGTTATTTATAGCCTGAATGAATAGTAGTGTGTCTGCAGAGTGTTTCTGCCTCTCAGCATGAGCCCAGGGTGCCAGCCTCACCAGGTGATTCCACACTGGCTTTGGGATGGCACCTGCAAACAGGAGACCCAGGCAATCTTCCTGCAGGGACAGAGGTGACAGCAAAAGAGGATAAATCAGGACAAAGAAGGATGGGAAAGAGCAGCTGAGGGCAGATACTGCTTGCCCCCAGCACCTTCACCTTAGCCAATGTCACGTGCACCTGCCCGGTGACAAGCAATGGGCTGCTCCAGCCCACAAGCCACTACTGCAGGTGGATATCCCAGGGATATCCATTGTTCCCCCAACTCTAACCTTTTCGCTCCTAGTCTGGCTGCTTTTCCTCCTCCCTGGTTTGATGGAGATATCTGAGAAGCCTTCCCCCGGTTTGCACCAGGAGCTGGCTCAAAGATTCATCTCTTTGTGAACGAGATCAGTTTAAAATCATCCCCAAACTCCATGAAAAGCTCAAAAGTTGGCAGTTCAAGAAGTACATTCATTAAATAAAGAGGGAGAGAAAAAGAATAGGCAGAGAGGAGGGGGAAGAAAAAAAAGATTACCTTGCTGAATTAATCAGGCTTCACTGTAATGTTCAGCCTCAGATTTTATTTCCTGTAATAAGCCCATTAATACGGGTGTCTATAGCAGGGGGCTTTTAGCAGCAGGCACCATTAGTGTAACGAGGAAGGGCTAATAGAGTTTTATTGGAATTTTTACTCCGACATCACAGCCTTTTAAAACAGCTGTCTCAATAGGCATTATTATTCTGATTAACATTTAGACAGCACAAATCATAGTGATGCCCTTGGTGTCCCACAGGTTTTATCATAATCATTCCAAGTTCCTGATGTGTCGGCTAGTCCTTTCCAGGGCAGAGGGAATTTTAGACCCTAGCAGAGGCTGGGGGTCCTTCCTTTTCCCCTGTGCCAATGGATCTGCTACTTCTGAGGTGACCTGAAAGGCAGTGATGGAGCAGGGTCCTGCTGTTACTGAAGCACATTGGAAGCAGCTGGAACCAGACAGAGGCTTTTTGAGCATCTCTGGTGCCAAGAGGAATTTGAAAGCAGGATGGGAAGGGTTAAAAAGCAAGCTGGCATCCTGGGGACCCATGCTGGTTTCACTCTCATTCTGTTCCTTGCCTGTGCGAGAACTAAAAACTTGATTTTAAAAATTAAATTAAAAGCAATTTTTTTAATTGTCTGAATTAAATATTAAGCTGACAGTTCGGGTGTGCTAATCCAGGGGTTTGGTTTGTTGCACAGCTCGGTTTTGGGGCAGCAGCCAGTCCCAGGTCTGGGAAACCCTTTTCTTTGTATCTTCAAGACCTGTGCCAGATGGGACGAAGCCATCCAAGCCAGAGGAACTGCAAGGGTGTCACACTGAGGATGTCCCAAGGATCCTACAGAAGCCCAGAGGCATCTGGAGGGCTGTCACGGGGGCTCCCACTGCCTGGTCAGCCAGTGAGGTCTGGCCTCTGTGCAACTGATCCTATTTGAGCCATGGGGAACTGAGGCACAAGAGGAGGGCAGCACCTTTTCCACAGGGACAGCACAGGTAGCCCAGGAGTCCTGGCTCCCCACCCAAGCACAAAGGAGGGGAGGAACTGCCTGGATACATAGACAAATGCAGGCAAAATAAGTGAGGAATGAAACACTAAAAGCAAACAGGCTGTAAATGGACTTTCGGCTTTTATTTGTTGAGTTTTGTTTCATTAGGGCAATTTATGAGGATATTTTGTTGTGGTCAAGCCTGTCACTATGCGCGGGGAACAGCAGCTGGTTCATCCCCACTCCAGCCATATCCTGTGGGGCTCAAACCACCTTAAGCAGGTGGTTTGGCTTGGAGCTGACCAGGAAGCCCCAGGGACACCAAGGAGGCTGGAGATCTACTAATTACTTGCTTATTAGCATCTAATTAGTTTCTCTCCACTTCCTCCTCTCTCCCAAGGGCTCCGCTTCTGGCAGGAATTATCTCATGCCCAGGCACACCCCAGGGGATGATTTTCCACCTCAGATCCATCCTGGCATTGCAATGTCTCACTGCTCCTGGGGCTTTGTAGCAGGCTTCTCAGCATCACTCGTGATAATTAGCAAATACGTAGAGATTTCTTCTCTGGAACATCAGGATGAAGGGGGATCCCTCCCCACGGGGCAGGCACAGATGTCTGTGAGCTTTCACAGCTGGCTCCAGCAGCAGCAGTGTGCCAGGAACAGCCAGGGTGCCCAATCTCAGCCATGCCAGATCCTGGGTGCTGCAAGGGCTCCAGCCTTCTCCCAGCATCTGCACTGCTGGTAGGTAACTCCCTTTTGCAGTCAAAGATTACCTTCCCTTTGGCTGCCCCTAACCCAGACCAGTCCCCTACTCTCCTACCCACACCTGCTCCCCTCCATCCCCGGATAGGTTTGTTTGGGTTGAATCCAGCTGGAATCTGGATGTTCCTGTTGTTTCTCTTGCTCTAAACAGAGGCTGCTGACTCTGGGATAAGGTCCCAGGATGAGAAAGGCTCAAACCACATGCAATTACAGGTCTTCACTGCCAAGAGCTGAAGCCCCAACACCAGGCATGCAGGAAATCTGGGGGGCCAGTGCTTACTGGCCACATGGATGTTGTAATGTGATAGTATTTAATTACCAGTATTATCAGATGATTAGCCAACTAAATTCCACCCTTGGGGCTGCCATCCTGGAATCCATGCAGAGCTTGCTAGGCAGCATCCTGACATCCCATTGCGTCCCCCTGGCACCAGCAGCCATCCTGCAACTCTTAGTCCCCAAGGGCTCTGAAAATGCCTTGAAGGAAGGACTCAGTGACCATCAGCAGAGGAAAACACACTAGCTGTCTGAAACATGGCAAGACACCGCCAAAATTGTTTCCTGCTAGTCTGAACTCCTGTCAAGGGAGCTGCCAAACCCAGAGAAGATGCACCATGTGGCCCAGGACAAACTGGGTGTTCTTCACTGCCCTAGCTGCTCTTGCATGGCCAGCTAAGGCAAGATCTAAAAGGGGTTTTGATCTGCATCACAGATCTCCCCACTGCATGGAGCCTGCCTGCTTCAGGGCACCAGAGTGTTTAGCATTTGCTTAAAATTATTGTTTTAATGGTAAGTGCCTGATGATGCCTTTTAAATAGAAATGGGAGAGATTTAGCCTTCTCTCCCTCCCTGTTTCCCACCCTCCTCTCCTTCCTTTCTCTCTCCTTTCCTCCATTTCTTCCTTTCATCCTTCCTCTCTTCCTTCCTAAAAATTTACTAATTTCTTCCTTATTCCACTGCCAAAACCCCTACTCAGTCACAGGCAGCAGCAGACAAGGAGAAACTCAACAATAAGGGCAAATCCAAGAGTAAAACTGGAATGAAATGGCAGCCATTAACCTTGTATCAGGAAGGATAGTAAAACTGCAGTATGGCAGGAGCCAGCAGGCCTCAACTCATAACTTTTCTTTCTGATTGAAACCAACTGGTCACATATTAACTTCCTTTGCTCAATATTTTATTGTCTCACCTGAACTGGAAGGCAGCAGCAAAAGGAAGAGGAGTGGGCAGGACTGGGGATTCAGGATCTGCAGCTGTCTGCAGCTCTGCAGTCTTTGGCGGGTGCCAAGGACATGGACACTCAACTAAAGGTGATGAACCTGCCTCCACCAGTTGCCTTCTACCATGAAGTGCTCATGCCAAATGGTCTCTGTCCACCAGGGCTGCCTCCCAAACTGGCATCCCAGGGCTTACCCATGGTCACAGAAGGAGCCAGTGTCAGAGCTGGGTGTGCTCTGGGTCTCCCAAACATGCAGGGCAGGCACAATGACAGACACAGACATTGTTACAACCCAGGCAAGGACCAGCTCATTTCAGTAGAGACAAAGCTCCAGGAGCTTTGGGTAAGCCACATCCCGTGGCAGATTGACCCATTTCTTTCAGTGACATCAGAAGATGGGACAGAAATGAAAATAAATTCCTGGCCACATCCCCTCAAGCATCCCTGCATCTCTGAATCCCCCACTGGGTGAATCCCTTACTCCTTGCAGACCACAGCTTATGCCAGCCCAGTGCAGCAGCATTCTGTCCCTCCCCTAATCCCTCACAGACTCATTAATGCACCACAGAGGGTGCAAACACCTCTATTGGATCCCAGTGGATATTAATTCATTAATTCCATACTTGAATTCCTTTCACTCTCCCCACCACCTACCCTGTTTATTCTCCCAGAGCAGCTCAGGGCAGCAATTGCAGAGGACATTTCTGCCCTCATGCTGGGGGATGGAGACTCAGGACAAGGATGACCCAGTCACAGAGACATTTCTCCCAGGATTTCCAACAGCTCCCCTGGAGAAATGAAACAGCATCAAGGAATAGCCTCATGGAGAACCCCAATGGGCCTCAGTTCCCCTTCAATGCTCCCAGGTCAAGAACATCAGCTGGGTACCCCACATGCCCTCCAATCCCTCATCCCCCAACAGCTAGACTTTTTTAGTCTCCCTGTAATAAATCACTTTTTAATTACAACCAGACTACAACTACCAAAATATAAAAGACTTCGGGCTTTACAGCACAGAAGCAATGGTTCCTAGGAATTGCAATGCCTTTCCATTTCCAGCAGCTCCATTTGCACCACCCTGATGCCTCCCTGTGCCATGGGAAAGGCTCATTGCTCCCTTCCAGCCTTTCACACCCCCATGCACAAGCTAAAAGTATTAGGGCAAGAGGAGGCTGGATCTGTTATGAGGAAGTGGGGAGCTCAGCATAACAAGGGTCAAGCTCTCACACCTGGGTGTACCCCCTGCTCCTCCTCCTCTAACTGTTGCTTTCATCTGAAACTCCTCTTTCAGATTTCAGGGAGATGGGGTTGTTTTAACTAAAAAAAAAAACAAAACAAAAAAAAAAACACCAAAAACTAATTCTCATGCCATCTCTAAGATTTTTTGCAGCAGATAAACTTGAGCAGCTGGTACCTGCAGCAGAGGGCACCCTGGCACAGACACCAGCCCTCCTCAGCATGCACTGCCTCCCCACCCTCCATCCTAAATCACAACACAACAAACAGGCTGCTCATTAGGTGTTGTTTAATTAAGCAGTATGGATCCTGCCTCTATATTTACAATCCCACTTGCCCTGATTTACTGGAGAGAGTCCCGTTTTTAAAGACGGCGACTGTAAAGCTTAATACCGCTTGACTTAACTGCGAGTTTCATTTACGGCCGCGGGCCGAGGCGCAGCAGCACAGCCTGGGAGCCGCCAGGCCATTAAATCAGAGCTAACTGCGCATGCAAGGAGATGACTAGCTTCGTTACAACCGGTTCAGTGGCTAATTACCCTGAGCTGGATTGCCACACTTATGTCAATTTGTTGCAGCTTTCCCAGGACCCTGGAGAACAATCAGGGAAGTTGGAAAGTTGCAGCGGAGGCACTTGTTGCAATGGAAAGGGCTTGTGATCCGGATGGTGATGGAGGTGAAATGAATTCTGTTTGTCCCAGGAGGGGAAAAATCAGTTTTGCAAGAAGCCAGATGCCCAGCGTGGCAGCCCCAATGCCCTGGTGAGGGATGCAGTGTACAGCGACCCCTCCAAATGCAAGGGTCAGCCACCAGCTCCTCTCCATAGCACCAGAGCACCCAGGGAGCACTGAGGTCAGGTAAAGGTACTTTGTGGGCTCTGGGATGAGGCAGTCAGGAGGAAAGATAGGACTAGCATGTAGGAGGGCATCCAGCATCACACAGGCCAGGAGACCCTTCCATCTGTCCCAGCCCCATGGATACATGGGAGCAACACACAGATGGGGCACAGGGAACACAGTCCTCCCCATGAACTGTCGTCTTGGAGGTAGGAGGAGCGCATTTCTCTCCCTGAAAGGTATTTCTTGTCCCCAGGAGCACACTCACAGACTCGACAAGGAGAGGGGTCTCATTAAACAGTTATGAAAAGGGCTCATTGTGACAAATAAAAACTAATTGTTGAAGACTTGAGAGTACACAGTGCTTGGCATCCCCCCACATCACTGTCCATCACCTGCCCCTGCAGAGTCTCAGGGCTTTTCTGAAGGGAAAGGGAGGAGAGCACAGACAGAGGTGAATAGAATATCTCCCAGCTTGGCCCAGGGTCCAGGCTGCAACTATACCACCCCACGAGTGAGCACAGTGAAGGGGGGAGCAGCACCAGGAAGAGAGCTGGATTCCCTGGCTGCCCCCAGGGGAGTGATGAAACAGCCCCTGGCTGCATCCCAGCAGCCCCTGTACCTGCAGCAGGCAGCATGACGGCTGCTGCCCAGCAGTCTCAGCCAGAAAGGATGAAGAGGAGCAGCGCCAGGGCTGAGCATCTCAACCAGCAGCCGCTGTGCAGCAAGTCTGCCAGGGCTCAGCCCTCTCCCAGGTGCTGGCTAAGCCTTGGGCTGCATCCATTCCTCCTCCCTGTTTCCCACTCCTCCACAAGCCTGCAGCACTCAGACACAGACTCAGAGCTCCCCCCAGGGAGGAAGAGGAGGCAGTGCAGAGGCAGGGAGAGGAGCAACAGGTATTGGGGCTGCCGACACATCCCCTGAGCCCCGTGTTACCCCCCACCAGCAGCTGGGGGTCTTCACCAGAGACCTCAAACCTCCCAGCTAGGGCTGAGAGCCACGAGAGCACAGATAGAGGCACTTTGTTTCCAGATTTTATTGTCCAGGGGGGTTGTGCCCCTCCATGGGGCAGAACTCCCAGTCCCACCAGTGAGACTGGACTGGTAAGAAGGGTAAGCCCTTTAGTGGTGGTAGGAGCATGCCATGGGGGCAGAAGACAGAGCCTGGAATAGTGAAAGACACAAGAACATCACCTACACAAGAATGCCACAGGATTAGGCCCTGAGTCCACAAACAGGCAAAACCAGTCCCAAAAACCAGACAAGCTGCGACAAGGGTCAAGAGAATCTGGGAGCTCAGATGGCTCACAACTGACATGAATTCCCAGACCTCGGTTCTCACCACTCCCAGCTGACTCGTGGCCTTAATGAACACACCAAATGATACAATCTTAAATCTCTACTGCTAGCGCAGCACTGTCAAGCCCACCACCAGACCTGACCTCCTTTCAAGTAGTGGTGGAAAGCAGTAAGATCCCCCCTCACACTCACATCCTAGGACTGGACGCTCTGCTGCTCCCCATCACACCTCCTCGGTCCTCTTCTTGTAGTGCACCTCAGGGAGGCTCCTCAGGCGCTCAGCTGCCTGCAGGGCACAGCACAAGAGACAGCCAGGGGCTGATCGCAGAGACAGCCGTGGCACACAACCCCCTGGCTCCCCCAGCCCCCTTGAGCTACAGTCACCTGCTCAGGGGTGAGGTCCCTCTGTGCCTGCGCCAGCATCTCATATCCCACCATGAACTTGCGGACGGTGGCAGAGCGCAGCAGCGGTGGGTAGTAGTGGGCATGGAGCTGCCAGTGCCTGCAGTCCTCCTCCAGGTAGGCACCTGTGGGCGCTCCTGCAGGGGGTAGAGGCAACACATGAGATGCACGGAGGGGACAGGGAAGGTTATGAGAGGATTGTGGAGCCATGCCACTCACCATGCCAGCCCATGGAGTAGGGGAAGGACACTTCAAAGAGGTTGTCATACTTGATGAGCAGCCTCTGCATGATGGAGGCCAGGCCTGCAGAAAAGTGACGGTGATTCACACCCTGAGCTAGCTAGCAGCTTGCCAGGTGTGTGGTGGGTCACTTGCAGCACCTCTCCCTGGGTGGACATCAATGACAGGCAGGAGGGATGCATTTGGATGCACCCCCCACTCACACAGGAAGCCTGAGCAATGCAGCAGGAGAAGCCCCCCAACAAAGCAGGGAGCACCATATGCTTCATCGCCTCAAAAGGAGACAAGTCTCACCAGCAGTGCCGGAACAACTATCTTTTAGCCTAACAAAACAGAGGTGCCATTCCCCTCCTCAGTTAAGGTCAGCAGTCCCCACCCCAAGGACATAAGCCCTCCAGCACCAGCACGGCTGCCTCTGAACAAAGGTCAAGCCCAAAGGACATGGGACAGGGTACAACAAAGCCCAGAGCCACTCACTGTCCTTCTCACTGTCACTGAGGTCCTGGAGGCGACAGACATGGCGGCGGGGCAGCAGCAGGGTCTGGTAGGGCCATGTAGCCCAGTATGGCACCACAACCAGCCAGTCTGCATTCTCAACCACCAGCCGTTCCTGCAGGGCACAGAATCACAGAATCAGTTAGGTTGGAAAAGACTTTTGAGAACAAGTCCAACCTATGGCCTAACACCACCTTATCAACTAAACCATGGCCCTGAGCGCCACATCCAGTCATTTTGACTCCACCATGTCCCTGGGCAGCCCCTTCCAATGCCCAATCACTCTTTCAGTGAAGATTTTTTTCCTAATGTCTAGCCTAAACTTCCCCTGGCATAGCTTAAGACTGTGTTGTCTTGTCCTGTCACCGGTTGCCTGGCAGAAGAGACTGACCTCCTGCTGGCTAAAACCGCCTTTCAGGGAGTTGTAGAGAGTGACAAGGTGTCCCCTAAGCCTCCTTTTTTCCAGGTGAAACACTCCCAGCTCCCTCAGCTGTTCCTCATAGGGTTTGTGGTCTAGATCTTCCACCAGCCTTGCTGACCTTGTCCAGATGAATTTGAGGACTTCGATATCCTTCCTAAATTGGGGGACCCAGAACTGGAGACAGTATTTAAGACAGAGCCTCACCAGTGCCAAGTATGGAGGAAGAATGACTTCCCTGGTCCTGCTGGCCACACTATTCCTGATAAAGGCCAGGTGCCATTGGCCTTCTTGGACACCTGGGCAAGGTGAGCTGCTGCCTCATGTTCAGTCACCTGTCAACCAGCACCCCCACATCCCCTTCTGCCTGGCTGCTGTCCAGCCACTCTGTCCCCAGCCTGTAGCACTGCAGGGGGGTGTTACACATGGTGCTTGATGGGGACATACACAGTCCAACTGTGGCACTCCTAGGACTCAGGTCCTGGGGGTTGGGGAGCCCACCCCAGCACACAACCAGCTCCTGGGGAGGGGATATGGACAACATTCATGCCTTTACCTTTCGGCGAGCCTCCTGCTCAGCATACTCCAGCAGCATGGGCACGCCGTGCTGGCTCAGGTGCTGGCGCTGGGTCTGGTCCTCCAGGCGCGCCTCATTCGGGAGGAAGCTGCTGGCCCACACCTGGGAGGGACAGTGGGGCACAGGACTGAGGTGCTCGTATTCCTCACTTGCAGGGGTACGCTCTAGTCATGCTGCCCATCTGGAGGTCCCTGCTGCCACCAGGTGGAGAGTCTGGCATGTGGCAGCCACAAGGGACAGTCCCCAGAGAGGAGGTGACAGAACAGACACAGGGGGATCCTCACTGTAAAAGGCTTTGGGACCAGGGCAGGGGGATTGCCATTCACATCTGCCCCCAGGGTTTGCTGTAGAATCACCACAGGGACTTGTAGTTTAGCCAGGTCACAGGTGGGACAGCCTCACCTGGCAGTGGGGGTGTGGGTTGGAGCAGCCCATCATCGCTCCCTTGTTCTCAAAGATCTACAAGAAGAGGAAGAGGTGCAGCAAGCAGGTCTGAGCCACACGGCCCCCACTGCAGGCTGTCACGGTGTCCCTAGTACCGCAAGGAAGCAACCTGCAAAACAAAACCTCACACTCACATGGCAAGGCTCAGCAGGGCACAAAGGCTCAAAGGGCACACAGCAGGAGACCCACACACAACTAGGATGCTCCCAACCCCAAGTTGGTACTTGGTACTGCCAGAGTACCCAGCACTGGCCTCCCACCTTCACCCACAGAAGAGCAGCCCCCATCAGCCCCACACCTGCACCCAGGGGTAGGAAGCACCCAGCTCAGTCATGAGTTCTGCCCACGCATCGATGACAGCCCGGATCTCTGGCAGGGACATGAGGGGCAGCGTCAGGTCCGACCAGGGGTGGAAACACATTACCTTGCTGTAGAGGAAACATGCATAGCTGTGATTGCAGGTGTCTCTGGAGACCCTCACAGCTTTCCTGGGTGCAGTGGGACAAGGGACAGGCCCAAATCCCTCAGAATGACTCCAAAACTGAGCAGATGTGTATAGAATAGTCACTGCATGAGGGGAGCAGGCCCAGTCCAGCACTATTCCACAGGTTCTTTACAAACTGCATCCCAAATCGCTGGAGTCATGTAGGTACTTACCACACACCCTGGGCTGGGGCAGCTTGAAACAAGGGGTGATCACTGTCATCTGGGGAAGGACAGAGAGTGGGCAGGGAGAAGGTGCTGAAGCAGAACCCAAGCCTTTCCAGGCCACCCTGCAGCAGCCCCAGGACCTAAGTCGAGAGGTCCCCATCAGCCAGCTCCGCTCCCCAAAGTTACCAGGCTCTGGAGCATCAGGCTGCAGTGCCGGGAAGTCATTTGGGAAGACAAAAGTACCCTCGTACTTGGGGTTCACCTGCCGGGGTGAGAGATAGTATGAAGGCAGGAGGGGGTGGCAGGGGAAGCCCGAGTCCCTGTGTCCCTGATGGTACCTCGCCGTTGGCCCGGGTGGCCCCGGGGCAGAGGGGGTTCTTGGGGTCCCAGCGGGGCACATCCTCGGGGGGCGGCTTCTCAAGCTGACCCTGCCAAGGGCGCTTCACCCGGTGGGCCGATACCAGCACCCAGTCGTCCCGCAGCGGGTTGTACCGAACGTGCTGGTGCTCTGCGGGCAGGGAGAGCAGCGGGGTCTCAGGAACAGACCCCCCCGCAGAGGGGGTACACGCACCCCGTCCTGCTCAAGGGGCAAGCAAGACGGTCTGCACGCCGCTTTACGCCCTCCGTCAGCATCATCCCATCCTCCCTGTCCCTGCCCGGGAGCCCCGCTGCTCTGGGCAGGGAAGGGCCCCGCAGCTCCCGCTTCCCGGGGTGGTGCTGGGCGCCGCCGCGGGTCTCAAGAGAAGAATGGGGGAAGGCAACCCCATCCGTACCGCTGGCGCGGAAGCGACCACCCCCCTCCGCCGCCCCCGCCCGCGACGGCTCCATGTCTCCCTACTNGAGGGGCGGCGGGCAGCTGTGCCGAGGAGTGATGGGCGTGGGGAAGGGGACAGGCAGGTGATTGGGATGGAGAGAGGAGCCGGGGACGTGGCAGGAAGCGGCGGCCTGGGCTGGAAGGGGGAGCCCTAGCGGGGA
>WBMY01015702.1:0-72058 GCA_013397315.1 Donacobius atricapilla
TGTCGCTGTCCCCGGTGGAAGTGCCGCCGGCTCCCGTCGCCTGGGGAAGCAGGGAGCTCTCTTTGCCTTTTCCCCTAATGGACTAAGGCGGCGCACGCCAGTGACTCGCACGTGTGCCAGAACCGGCGAGGAACCCGGGTCAGCCGGCAATTAGATGTTCCCGGAGCCCAAAGCCTCGTTCGGCTACTCGGGGAGGGCGGGTATCCCCTGTCCTCACACTGGGGAGGATGCTGTTGAGGAGATGAAGGTGGTGCCAAGGGGCGAGACAGCCTGCACGCACAACGCCGCATTAGTAACCTCCTAGAGAAAAAGCCTCTTTCTGTAGGGTGTTGTCTCAGCTGTCTGATTTGCTGGGGGTAGAAGCTTGTGTTTATTTAAAGTTTTTACATCATGCTGCACTCTCCCTTGGATCTCACTTTGAAGTAGCACAGGGTACACGGCAGGCACGTAGCCCACCTTGGGAAGATCAGCAAGGGCTATTTCCCGCAGAAGGGAAGGAGGAAACAGGATGGAAAACTCTTGAGTAACTTTCAGGAAAGTTCCTTCTGCAATGACCTTAGCAGCTGAGACGGGCAGTGGCCGGGGTTTTTGTAAACAGGAAAAGTAGCTTAAATGTTTTGCTAAGGCTTTAAGGGCTTTGTGACATCTAATAGAAGCTGTTTGTTACTGGGGCTTTTTCCAGTTCCTGATTGAGTTAACTACATTAGAAAAATCCCTTAATTAACTGCTGACCTAAAGAACTTTTTTCATCCTGTCTCTTTTCTGTTTCTCTCTTGGAAAGGTGTTGCAGGATGTTGTGCCAAAACAACTACTGCACCACTGGATCGGGTAAAGATTTTGCTACAAGCTCATAACCACCATTACAAACATCTAGGTAAGATGGCTGCAGTGTGCCTAATTTTTGGTTTTAAATGTAGTGTGTGTGGTTTGGGTGTATCAATTTACTCAGTGATGAGGCAGATAAAAAAGGTGCTCATGAGGCAGAAGGTTGTATCTGTCTGGTCAGGCTCTGTGTTATGTTTTGTTACTGTTTGAGAAGAAAACCAAAGCCCTGTGTAAGTTGTGGTATCAGTTGATGTGTTAGAGATTGGGATGTCAGAATAATCCTCGATAAGGCGTGTAAGAGCTGGACTTGATCTTCTGCTTAGAGAAGGCAGCAGGAGATTGGTTCAAAGCCTGGATCACTTGAGTAAAGCTGCAGTGCTGCGGTGCTTGGCAGTTCCCAGGGCCGTGGGGATCCCTGCCTCTCAGACAGGGGCACGGCTGCTGGGACCTGGAGAGGGCAGAGCCTGGTGGGAGGTGCAGGGGCTCCCTGTTCGGTGTCTGTTGCATCGTGGTGAGGGCAAACTCACCTGCCCAGCCCTGTTCTCTGCGGGCTGGAACAGTGCCCTCTTGTGCAGAGTGCTTGAGCCATTTGTGTCCGATGTTACTGAGAAATGACATCACTTTTGCTCCAAAATTTAGAGTGTTGCAATTGTCATGGAAAAAAATATTTTGAGTTGGCTAATTTTGCATGTAACTAAGCTTGTTATTAACTTAGACACTAAAGATAATATTTTTAGAAGTTGGAAAAATAAATCATAAAAATCAATTGATGTATGCATTCACTGTGGCAAAAAGGGAAACATAAGCAATGTGTTTTAGTAACACAGACACAAGTATACGCTCAAGTCGAAGAATTGAAGGGTGAAATAATTGGTTTGACTGAGATTCTAAATCTTCATTTTCAATGTGCTTCGTGCTGTACCATAGTTGGCAAGTAAAATCTTATGTTCTTCCCTATTTTGGGAGTCAGATATGTTGCTGATTATTTGAACTGTGTCTGACTTGAATGCGTGTCCATGTTAAATGTAGCCAAAAAAGGAGAATTCTGTGGATGAGGTACCTGTAAGTGCAGAGACACCCCGGGTCAGTTCATCCAAGTCCTCACTATGTGTTTTTTATACCCTTACATTGCCGAGCTCATGCCATGTGGTTTTCCTGTGTGTCCTAGGAAATAGAAACAGTAACTCATCCTTGCAGCAAAGGGAGAAATTCTAGTCTTGGCATAAGTTCAGAGACATGTAATAAGCATAACATCTTAAAAGTAAATTTACTCTTAAATATGTAATGATATGTTAATATACAATGATGTAATAAGAAGGTGCATCAATCTATTCATGTTCTTAGAAGCCCAGAAACTAATAGATACTTGTTTTATTTTAACTTCAGTTGAAAGTTTTCAGTTACTCTTCCTGCCTGAAAGCAAGATGTCGTTTTCATTTTCTGCTCTTATTTAGTAGTTGCATAGAATTAAAATGGTTTGACTATCGCAGTTATTCTTTTACAGAATTAAACTAAAAAGTGAATTTGATAGCAACTGTGCATAGCTAATGTTTATTGTGAAACTATAGGTTTTGCCCAAACTTGGTGTGATCTTGCATTATTTCCCACCGAGTAAAAGGAAGTGGGATTGCTTCTTGTTGCAATAACTCTGAGATAGAGTGTGAGATGGGTAAGTGGTAAGTAATGAGTCTTCAACATGTTTACCTGATTTCCTCAGTGATGGCATTTAATCTGTAATTTAGCATGTAGCAGTATCAGATTGTTTTGCCATGGTTTTGGATTTTCAAGTTTTATTTCTTTATTTAGCATTGGCGGAGTGGTAGGTCAGGCAGTTCCCTCCCGTGTGCTGCTGGCACTGGGCTGCTGTGGCTGGGCAGGGCCATCTGCAGTAGCTTTGCTCACAGTCCAGGTGAGTCCTGAGCCTCTGAGTGCAGAGGTTCCCTGAATCTGAGAGAGGAGAAAACTGCTAAACCTTAACCCCAAGGCTCTCCAGTGCTCTCTGGGCAGTGGAAGTGGATTTTCCACACTTACATGAGCACCCTGATGCAGCCTTAGCTTTATACGCTTATTTTCTTTACAGTAGCATTTCCTTGTTGTTTTTTTTCCTCCCCCACAGTGTTAAATACCTTTTTTTTTGTATTGCTGCAGGAGTATTTTCTACGTTGTGTGCCGTCCCCAAAAAGGAAGGTTACCTTGGGCTGTACAAAGGAAATGGGGCGATGATGATTAGAATCTTTCCGTATGGCGCTATTCAGTTTATGGCATTTGACCAGTATAAAAAGGTAGCTGAATTTATTGATTTCTTCTTTTTTTCTGCCTGCAATGAATACAGACTGGTTGAGTGAGTGAATCTAACACTGAAACTTCTGTGTCTTATTAATTACCGGTACATCTTTTCTAAGGTTGTTTAAATTTATCAGAATTTACTCATTAAAAATATCAGGGCAACAGGGAAATACCACCAATGCTGCTTAAGGAAAAAAGTTCACACTGATTTCTAAATGTTGGTAGTGTTGAGAATAATACCCTTTCTTTTAATGAGAACAAAAGGTAATTTAAAGTCTACTGCTATTTGTATTGCCATGAGGTAGCCCTTTGTGAATAACGTAGGAAAAAATGTAGAATGAAACAACTTTTATGTTTTTATGTTGGGATTCTTCATGGATAAAATGACTTAAACTTGAAAGTCTGTCTGTTGTTAAATTTTACCTGACAAATTATTATGTCAGGCTGTAGATAAAAATGACCTTGAGGATAAAAATACTCGTTTCAGGGTTCTGCAAGATTTGGGGATTCTTTTCTGTTTTCCTGCATTTGCCCTTTCATAATAAATCTTTGCAACATCTCATGGAGGTCAGTTGTTAGCATGAACGTGTTTTTAAACATTGCTGTTTGTGGTAAAAAAATACCATTTTGCTCTTAGCGAGGAGAAATTTCATGTCTGGAAGGTCAGGTTTAGTACCCAGCCAAGTAGATGGTGCAATATTTACTGAGGACACTGGGACTGAAATTGTGATTCCCTTCTGGAAGAGTAAATTCCAGAAGACTGATGCAAAGAAGTTATTGTAATGGGTTTTGTAGGTTCTTATTTTGTGCTGTAGTCATGAAAGCTGTTGATCTGTGCATGATTTATGTCGTGTGGAATAACAGACTGCATGCCATGCTTTGTAATTGAAATCATTTACGAATCTGCAATTTCGAGAACGCAGTTAACGTCACAGCACTTTCTTTTACCTATTAATTGACCAGAAACCTTCAAAATATTTTGCATGGCTTTGTAAAAGGGAAAAAAATCTTAGAGGAGGAAGATATAAATGATCTTTATAGCAGAAAGTGAAAGTGTCAGTTATTTGATAAAAGCCTGGAAGCTGATTTCTGACTTCCTTCCAGGCTGTAATTAACTTAGCAAGTTCTTGCTCTGAAATGTTGTCCTTTTTCTCTTCCTTTTATTTCTCCTTTTTTCTTTTCTTTTTATTTCTTTCAATCCAGTTAAAATCTTTATGGGAGTGTTTCACATGATGTGCATGTAAGAAAAATTGACTTTTCTTACTTTTCAACTTTGTTCAGTGTCCTTTTGCTCGCTACATACTCAGTGTGCCTTGTTTAACACTCATTAATGATAACTAAATAATCTAGTTTCTGAAGTGAACAGCAAAAATACTTAAACTCATTGTTTGTTTTGCTTTGTTAGTAGAATGTTAGTACTTTCATGTTTTAATAAGAAATTGGAAACAGCAGCAGTGTTAAAAAATTCTAACAGTAATTAAATGTTCTGGGTTGAATTTGTAGCCTTGTAAACTTCTTGGAACCTGCTGCGGAGTTTGCACTGACGTGCTAATAAACTCAGTGCTGTGTTTCCCTGTACTTTCTGATCTCTGACTACTGTAAATGTTCCATATTGTGTAGGTAATAAAGAAACAGCTTGGGATTTCTGGGCATGTGCATCGATTAATGGCTGGATCCATGGCAGGTATAGTTTTGTACTTGGATTTCAGACGTGCCTTTTGCTGAGAAGTTAATATTCATTCAGAGGATGATTTGATGTGGTGTTGGGTCAAACTCCTGCAAATCTGTATTAAGCAAATATACTGGTAAATTATTAATTTAATGCGGTTGCTTAATTGAAATCTGTTTGTCTAAGAGTGTTCTTTAAAAAAACATTTGTGCAAGCGGTGAATTCTATGCTGTGTTGTGAAGCACAGTTTTTTTATAGTCTTATATTATGGCTTTTAAAATTGTAAAAACTGGTGTCATCAATCTGAAGTATAGAGCTGCAAGTTGTGGTAGAATTAGCTCTGCAGCCCCTCTGCCACTGCTGCTAGGTTGAGTATAAGCCCCCAGAAACAGAGAGCTGCGGCTTCCTAAACGAGTCATTTCTTTGGATTTGCAGAAATGTCTGTGCTTTCGCATGTCCAGTGCAGGATTGTCGTGATGCTCTTTAGATCATATTTGTGAATGTTAAAATTTCTCATTTATTAGTGAGTGCAATAAAAACCCATCAGTAAACTGCCAGTGTATAGTATGATTATATATTTGTTTTCCTCTTGCTAGTCCTTGAATCAAAAGTAGCTAAGAAAAAAACAGGGGGAAGGTAAGTAGTTGTGGACTGAGTTTTAATTGAAGTGATTTTTCACGTGCTCCTAATTTGTAAAATAGGCTTAATACTGTCTAGTGACAGTCCTTAAATAGTTATGGGTATTCATATTTAGCTTCTTTTGGCAAAAAAATACTGGGATTTTTTTAATACTACCTTCAGTTAAACTAGGAAGATCTCATACAAATATTCTGGCTTTGTGTGGCATTGGAGGAAAAAGAAAGAGAAAGAAATTAAACAATGAGAAGAGTCCTAAAACCAAACCTGTTTGCTATGATATGTTCCAGAGCTTGGCTGGCTTTCTATCTGAAAAGTAAAAAAAACCCCCTAGATCCATGGATGGTTTTTCTTTTTTCCTTTCTCCTGGCTTTAACTGTTCTAAGGAATATTTTGTCATTCACTTTTACCCCCCTCAAAAGATTATTTTTATTATGAGCTTTTCCAGGAGCTTTGTCAGAGACTGGGAACCTGATTTGGGAGGCGCTTTGAAAACACTGAATTATCAGCCTCATCTGTCACTGTTGGATGGGGTGGAATTCTCCCCGTAAATAAATGAATAGCATCTGGCATTGCTGTAAGCACCTTACTGGTTAAATCTGGTTTGTGTGGGTAGAATAACAGAAATAAATCAATATACAGAGCTATCTGGCAACCACGATCTGCTTTATGTGGTGTGTTTAAGTACCATACACACAATAGTTTCATTTTTAGAACCCCAAAAGTGCGGAACTGAGCTTGACTTGGGGGTGAAATGAACACAGCGGTCAAGTGTATAAAGATAGTATCACGTTGAGTGTCTCACTACTTGTTTACTAGGTGGCATTAACTGCTTCTTGGGATATTCTTTAGATAATAAGAGGCAGAGGGTTTATCTTGAGTGTATCAAGGAGATGCAGGGGAGGAAGGAGGCACTAAGAGCAGAGAGTTTGAAATCTGGTAGAGGAGTTTCCTAGCTTTGCAAAGAAAAAAGAAGACTTGAAAGCAATTGGTAATATTTCTTGCTTTCCTTCCTGTGCTGGCTCCAAGAAAGGATCTTTTTCTGTTTCTTCCATACTGAAGCACAGAAGGAGATGATGTGCTGCACAAACCCCAGTGGAGGTGCAGAGGGCTCTTCACAGTTTCGTGGGATGCCGTATTAAGGAGCTGAGAATAGATAACCTGCATTTCTTTGAACTTTAGTCCCTTCTACACCATCTCGGCAGGCAGCTGTCTGCTTTCACTTCTCTGTACCCACCGTACTTAAATCTTGTTTATGTCACTGTTTCCAACATGCCTAGTGGTCAAGAGAACTGGATCAGCTTCAAAGTGGTAGGAAACATGTAAGTCTTCAGTGAGTGGTTAGCAGGATCAAAAGCCTATCCGGAGGAGAAAACCAGGCAGTGAGGATGGGGGTAGTGGAGGGAGAGAAAAGGGAAGCCCATTGTCATGCATCCAGTTAAGGAGACCAAGTTAAAAGTTACTGTGGAAACTCTAACTCTGAATTTCCTGAGTCTTGTGTGATTCAAATTTCAGCTGTAACACTTAATTAACAGATAAGTAGTGTATAGCTTCTAAGGAAAGACAGAGCTGGGCAAAAGAGAAATCATAGAGGTGGATGGGGTTTAGGAAAGAAAATTATCAAATAACAACAAAAATGAACAAGTAGCATTCAATAAAATATCACAGGCTGATTTTACAAATTAATTTTTTTAAGTTTTCTTATAGAAATATCCAAATTAAAACACAGATATGTGTATTTCCTCTTCTGCAATTGATTAACTTTAAAATAACAAAGCAAAAGCCCCCTAGATATTATCTAGAATAAACTCAATTCCCATTAAACTAATACAGAAAGTATGTTTTTGTTTTTAGCTTACTTTTACTAAAAGTGATTGAAAATAGTACTGACCTAGTACTATCTAGGAGGATATTGACTGTCTCCATTTTAAATAGTATGTAATTAACAGTTACCTACTTCAGTCAGCATTAAAAAAAAAAAATCTGGTCTAGTTCTTCTGATGTACTGTGGAGGGAAACAAAATTACATATTGGACATAAAGAAATGTTAAGACCCGTAAATTAGGCATTCTTTAACCTGCCTGATAAATATTTTTTGTCATCAGCAATTTCTCTGTATGTAGTTTCTGCAGCTTTGTTTTGTTCAGAAGATGCTACTTGGATAAATTAATCTTTGTATTAGCTAAGGAGCAAATCTTCCGCAGTTCAAGGCTGTGTGTTGTGCTTATCACTTTTTGAGCTTTATTCCTCTGAATCTCCTGGCTTAATTTGATCTCTGGAGCTACTGATAAAAGTACAAAGAGCATGATACAGAGATCATAAAAACTTGCATAGCAGCTGTGTTGGCAATGTGTATTCCACTTTGGTTTTTTTTCTTGCTCCAGATAGTTTTTTATTTCTAGAGTAAGAAAATTACTAAGAACATAGGAATAGTGGGGAAATTGGGAGACAGATGAATCCCTGTAGAGCTAATGTCATTGTTAACTCCCAAAGCCTGGGAAGCAAATCAAGGACAGTCTGATGTGCTTCACTGTCTTTACTCTGTGTAACCCAGTAACCCCAAGAGTGGTCAGAGGTGCCTGAGGACAATATGGGAAGTGAAGAACAGTCTTTCCCTGGCTTCTGAGTCAGCATTGGCAGTGAAAAAGTCTGCTGGTTTTGAGGAAGTGGCTCTTTCAAGGGAGCAGCTACATTCCCCTACTATGATTATTTCAGATCACAGTGGGAATTGCTGTATGTATCTCTGAGCTGGTGATACACTTTTGAATCTGTCCTGTTTAACCTACTTCAGGAGAGATTTTTGAAAAACTAAAAGAAGTTTAAGATTTAAAGAAGTAAAAGATTTAAATCCTTACTACACACTGTTTCTTTCTGTTTCATCTGTGGGTTTTTGTTTTTGTTGTTTTTTTTTTAATTGTACTATTTTCAGGCTGTGCTCACTAAATAGTGCATTCACCAAGCTCTTGGTTGGTCTGTTGCTGGCCTTTGTTCAGAGGAAATTCCTGGATAGATATCAGTGTGTAATTGGAAAGAGAGAAGTGGGTAAAATCTCTTTCCTGAAATGGGGTGATTTTCCTGTGCACTCTTAAGCTCTGTAGAAGTGCTTCCCCCCACCCTTTTTTTTTAACTGCTTGAATTAATCTATTTTCTGATATTTCTGGACATCTCAGGGACTCCATTAGAAAAAGGCTTTAGACTGAGGGATTGCATTCCATGTAAGTCAGCGGACATAGTCTTGAAGTGGCTGCAGTGTTTTGCATCTTCCAACTGTTGAATCCTGTGGGTGACACTTCAGAAATAAACTGCAGATGTCTGCTTTTTGTTCAGAGGACTTGTACAAAATCTCCAAACGAGGTGTTTTTGTCTTCTGAAATGAATTACTGGTGGGGTAATCCAGAATCCCACAAACTTGGCTCGGGTTGAGAGTTGACCAGCGTCAGGTTTTTGGATAGCTCACCATGGTTTTTTCCCCTCACCATCTAATCCTGATACCTTTCAGATCATTCGCCTTATCAGAGCAGTGGGGTTTTGTGGTTTGTTTTCTTTTGTTTTCTGGTTTGTTTTTTTTAACTCCAGGCATAAAAGTTATGAAGAGTTTGTTTGCAGGAGTTGTGTTGTGTTTGGATTTTGTTGTTGGTTTGTGTTTCGAATTTTTTTCTTCCCCCTGTTACGGATTTCTCTCGGCCTTGTGGAAAGCAGGGGAGAGGACACAGCTACAAAAAGAGATGTCATTAGGAGACTATTAAAATTTAAGAGGAAGTGACAATTTCCTGCCAGCATAAAAAGTGTACTTATCTTCTATAGGACCAATTTTAAAAAGTTACATTTGGCTAAATCAGAGCAGTTGCTAGAAAACAGTGCCAATTACAAAGGTTTTTACTTTTTCCTTTCCCCGTTGTTTTTTGGTTGGTTGTTTTTGTTTGTTTGGGGGGGGTTGGTGGGTTTTTTGTGGGGGGACTGTGGTGTGCCATCAGAAAATGACCACTCTTGTTAGTCAACAGTTGTAACTATTCCCTCCAAAGAATTTGTCGGCCATTGAGTGGTTTACCTCAATAACTAGCAGTTGGAAAGAATTTGTTACTCAGGTAACTGCTAGAATCGTTTTTTGTGCTGGAGTAGTACTTCAAAAATTGCAAGTTGGTCAGCATTTAAGCTGTTTTGGAGCAGCTCCTAACTGGATGAGTTCTAAGATTGGATATTTTTTTTCCTTTTATTTTGCATCTTAAGTCCAGAAAGCTTTTCTGCTCAGTTTAAAAATAGAAGTCCTGCTGTAACATGAACTATTAAAATGCAGTAATGCAACACAGTTAAGTGCTTCTCATCAGTATGAGCCTGGCTCTATTTTAGATGTAATTAGAATATATTTAATGTGTCATTAGAATAGGTTTCATATTTTCAGACACAGTTGATCTATACCCAGTAATCACACCAAGTTCTGACAGAACCTTTTTGGAATACAACATGTACATCTGGTGCTTTGATTTTTTTTTTTTTGATATGATAGGATTAGGTTTCAGGGTTGCAATCCAGTAAAGCTGATGTACTTGACTAGCCTGATTCTTAGGAGCTATGAATTTCAGTAAGATTGCTCAGGTGAATAGAGTCAGATCCATAAATCTTGCAAAATCTAGGCCTAGGTGTGCTGCTTCAGTGAGCTCCAAGTAAAAACAGAAATCCTTTGTGTGTTGCTGGAGTTAGTGTTCCTGTTCTCTGATTGTAAGTGACTTGAAGTGTTTCTGTAACAAAATAGTTTGTATATGCAATTGTATTCACTGCCAGAAAAGGAAATTCTATTTTTCAAAATAATCCTAGAATCAGATAAGGTGTAGGTGAGTTTTGTTTGCTTGTTTTGTTTTTGTTTTTAATAAAGGTATTACAGCAGTGATTTGTACTTACCCTCTTGATATGGTTAGAGTTCGCCTGGCGTTCCAAGTAAAAGGGGAACACAAGTACATGGGAATTATCCATGCATTCAAGATGATTTACACAAAGGTATTTTTTCTTTTAATCTTCAGTTCTGTCAAAGCAAAATATGCTCTTTAGATAATGTTGCACTGCACTGAACGTAGTGGCTTAGTGCAAAATAACATGACTTCATTTTGTGCACTTTGAATTTTTTCATGTAAAAAGTTATTTGGATGCTGCTTTTGACTTAGGCTGCTAAGCTGTAGCAAAGGCTCATGTAAGTGGGAAGTCAGAAACAGCAGAGGAGCTGCTTTTCAAGAAAAGTAGTAACGTTACCAAAAGGATGTGGGGAGGAGGGCTATGTATAATGTACAAATATTTCCAGTTACGATGCTGGGTGTAGATTTTTCTCCTTCATTTTCACTTATTTATCTCCTGTGGAGGCAGGCAGTTGTCCCTTCAGTTCTTCAGGCACAGGAAGCAGAACATGACATGAGCTCCTTGGTGGTAGATGGTGCTAGTCAGATTGCTGTCACGGGAGTCCCTATGAACAGTCAGGTAACTCAGACACTTGTGTTTCTTGCCACAAATGCTGCTGTGTTTTTCTTTCAAAGGAAGGTGGTTTTAGTGGGTTCTACAGAGGGCTGATGCCAACTGTGGTGGGAATGGCACCATATGCGGGTAAGTTAAAGCCAGAACGTGGCAGTTCTGTGCGCTGCTGAATTTGTTTAACACATTTGCACACCCAGTTAATTAGCTTCTGTCCTAATGATCTTCAGTGATGCTCCTAGTCAAAGCTTAGCTTTTCTGCAGTTTGGAGTTGAGTGAGAAAGGTGAACTGCTTGTCTTGTACGTCCCAGTTTTCCCTCAGGAGGACGTGGAGGCTGTTTGTCTCGGCCAGGCAGCTGCTCGGCAGCCTCAGCGCCTCCGCACTGGCTCCATCTCCTGGTGCCTTTTCCGTAAACACTCCCGCACGTAGAGCCGCGGTGCTGGGAACAGAGGAGCAGAACTGCCCGGCCAAACGGCACTCCTTTTAAAAGCTGAGAGGTGTCCCTCAGGTGGAAGGATCTTAGGAGCAAGGAAGGACTTCTTGGCAGCAATCCAGTAACTTAAAACTCAAGAGTCTAGATGTGGGCTTGATATTTCTTTGCCTGGGAGAATTTCAGCTTGCTAACCATTGCTGGCTCCTTTCCCAAGGGAAAGCTGCCAACAGTTTCTCTTTTCAAAACATGTCTCTCCGTTTCTCCGCACAGGCTCAGCAAACAGTGTTCCCTTTGCCATAACAACTGTCCCCAGGGGGTGTTTCCTATTCCTGAACCAATGGAGAGCAGTGTCAGTGCCACGGAGCAATAATAGACCTTTTTACACAGCGTGTTCTAAAAGAAACTGTTGGGATTGTAAATAAAGCCTTCTTTCTCTTCTGACAACTCTATGGAGTCAATCTATTTTGTGTCCTACTGTGACAGTCTAGCTTATTTAAAGCAATCTTGTAGCATTATGTATAACACAAATTAATTTGGACAGAAGTTACTGTAGAAGTTCAAAAAATTGTATATCTGTCTGCTTAAGAAAAAACTTCCAAAAGAACTGGAAAAAATTTCCTTTTGTAAATGCAGCTGTCTATTTATGATGATACTTCAACAAATAGCTTGCTTTTTTTATGAAAGTACATAAAATTAAATTTCCTTTCAGGTTTTTCATTTTTTACCTTTGGTACCTTAAAGAGCATTGGACTTGCTCAAGCACCGAACTTGCTTGGACGGCCTTCGTTAGATAATCCCGATGTCTTAGTTCTGAAAACACACGTAAATCTGCTGTGCGGAGGCATCGCTGGAGCAATAGCGCAGACGATATCGTAAGTTTGGGTATGGGGCTGGTTTTCCTCTCAGGAGCTGCTCATTCAAAAGAAACTTTTATCTGACACAATTTTATCTAAGTCTACTTATTAGTAAGGATTTAAAATTAATTACTGAAATTCAGGTATTTCCTATTGTTTCACTTACTAGATACCTATTTAATCTTCAGGGGTTTTTAAGGGTTATCCAGTGAGTCAATTAAACAAAATCAGGCAAATCTGCTAAAATCCACTTTCTGACCCTGAATATAATCTGCAGAATTTTATTATTCCAATTTACTTTCAAATTTATGTAACCTGTGAAGCCATAGGACACTAAAAAAAAAAACCCAAACCAAACAAGTCTTAGATATTGTATTTGGCATTTTTATTACCTTGCTTGCTTTTTCCTTTTTCACCCTGTCCTTGTTGTATTTTATTTTGTCCATAAAATAAGTAAATTTAATGGACATATACGGCATGGATTTTTCACTAAATCACTGCATTGCAAATATAATTGCCTATGAATCCTTAAGCTGTTAATTTTATTTTCAATGCAGGTGTCTTCTCCCTTCAGCGTTTTACAGACTGTTTTATGCTCTCATCTGACCTCCATGTGTCTTCCTTACTAGTGCCAAATGGAATATATTAAGAGCTCTGGTTTGCTGGTTTTGGTTGCGTAAGGGGAGTCTCCCTTTTCGGAGAGCTTTCAGCTGTGTTGGGGATCTAAGCTGAGTTCCTGACTCACTGAAAAGGCAGCTTGGAGGTTGCGTGTGGACTTTTCTGTGTTCCTGTTCAAACAATTTCCAGCAGTCGTCCCACGTGTGCTTGAAGTGTGGTTGAAATGTCTTCTCTGCAGGTACCCCCTGGATGTGACCCGTAGGCGAATGCAGCTGGGAGCGGTTCTCCCAGACTCTGACAAGTGCCTGTGAGTATTTCCTGCTCATTTGGACTGCCTGAGTTCTTGGACAGCTGAGCTAAGTTTAGTTCTTTATTTTAAACTTTAAAAATAAGAAAACAACCACCCCCACCCCCTGAACTGCTGTGTTGCTGATTTTTTCATTCTTTTAATAAAGAGGTTTCCCCACAGACAAAAGGTGCCATTATCAATCTGGAATTAAAAAAATACCTGAAATAACAATGGCACCCTTGTTAGTAATCCTGTATTTGTATTATTAAAATGCTTTTTTTTGTATTTTAATGCAACTTGTGCTACCTTTAATATCAGCAAGATCTCTAAAAGAGAGATGCAATGCTTCTACTGAAGTGAAATAGTGTGAGTGTATTTTAATGGTGCAGAATCTGTTCCATAAGATGATTTTGTGTAATACAATTTTATTTGAGCTTTCTCACACTTAATCTCCTACACCCCACACATTGTTGAGGTTTCTCCAGTAGAAGTGGAAGCACCATAATAACTTTAAAATCATAATAGTATTAAATCAGCTCTCATCTTGAAAAACTTTCTGAATTTCAAATTGTCTCAATCGAGTTCAATTCTGGGACAGTTTTGTCTTGGTTAGTTTCAATCTGGTGGAATTGTGCATATCTGAACCCAGTGCAATTCACTGTGAACCTCCCATGTGGGAAGTTGGATCCTAGCAAGAGCAGCCTGAGTGACCTTGGACAAGCAACCTCAATGTTGTTTAACTGAGAAGGTTCTGCTCAGTTTTCTTTACCAGCTTTTTTTTCTTTTTCATACTTCCTTTTTTTGCTGATTATTTTAAAATGGAAATGTGTTTGCTGTTCTCAGGGTTTTACTTTTTGCATTAGCGAGGACTACTTTTACAGACATGAGGCTTCCCCATTTAACACCTTTATTGTGACTGTCTAGAGAGCTGTGCCTTGAAGGAGAGACAGAGGGATATCTTTAGGGGATGAGAGCGTAAAGCAAGCAGGGAGTCTCAAAGCTTTGGAGCATGAGGAAGATGCTCTCCAAGAGCACTGTCTTCAATAGCATGGAAATACCAAGCACTTTAAGTTCTTTCCGTTTCACATCTCTTTGCTTCGTTTCAATGCAAGTACGTGAGGAAAGTTCTCCTTGCGTTTACAGAACGGTTTCTGCTTTTCATAAGGGCAAATATTATACACTCAGATTATTATTTGTAAAAGGAATCTATACTTCTCAGCTCCTTCCTGCCAGTTAGGCAAGAGAATGGGTGGAGCCATTCTGGTGTAAAATCTCTTAAAATGTGTTGTAGGGTGTCACTGTTGGGCACACAATCACACACACATACACACTGTCTGGTGAAAAGGCATGAACTATTTATTACAACATCTGGCTCCATATTTGTAGTATTTCTACACAGACCAGGGATTGGAGGAGAAGACTGACACCTCTCCCATCCCATTGGTCAAGACAACTGTCCAGCAGCTGTCCATTCCTCCAAGAGGAGGAATATAAACTACCTTCGACTTAACAAAACATTGCTTCTATTTATAACACCCATGTGTGAGAAGGCTAAGAACTATAAAAATACCTAAAAACTGGGAGGCACACCAGAAGGCTGAAAAACCAGGGCGACAGTAGGGCAGTTGTTTTCGGACCGACACTTGTTTAGCTGGGACTGCACTGTCCTCTTCCCAGTCCCCAGCCCTTGGACCCAAAATTCTTGTGGAAGCTCAGGCTGTCTTTTTAGCCATATGTGGCTTTGCTGTATGGAATGCCATAGGCTTTTCTCCATGGGTCTGTTAAAACCCAAGTAAAAAGTGTCTTGTATTTAAAGGAAATGATTTTGATACTGAATATGTGTCTCTACTAATGGTTGGAGTTCTTATTTTTCCAGTACAATGGTGCAGACGCTGAAATATGTGTATCAACAACATGGAGTACGAAGAGGATTGTACCGTGGTTTGTCCTTGAATTACATCCGCTGTATCCCTTCCCAGGCCGTGGCTTTTACCACATATGAACTTATGAAACAATTCTTGCACCTCAACTGATTCTTTCCTTCAGAAGACTTTTCTGTAAAACTACACTATCAATCCTCAAATGATATTGAAGACTAAATTACTTGAAGTTTTAAAAAGAAAGCTTTCTGTTACTGTGGACCTGCTGTTGTCTGACATCCTTATTTGCCAAAATGTGGGTAATTTCCTGGAGTCAAAACCGGGTGAGACATCAAAATAAACATTAGCTAGCTCTAAACACTTATTTTGCACTTGATCTTCTAGGCTTCATTAGATGGATTTTAGGAACGACACAGTTTTGGAGATGACACCCATGTTTTATACGGGTTCCAAGCTGTTATTTAGCTTTATCACCATTCCAGGATTACATGCTGCTGACTATGCTGCTTTTTAAGCTAGTAATTTAGGCATCTGTTGTTTTTAAAAATTAAATTGAATAAAGTGATTTGAACATAATGCAGTGATTTTGGCATTCAGGTCCTTGCCAGGTCTGCAGAAGCTGAGCTTGGCAGACCACACTTCAAGCAGCCTTTTATTCTTGTTCTGTACTAGTTTTCTGTGTGCAAGAACAATGCATTCGTCTTCAGACTGCTACACAGGAAAGTTTCTTCAGCCACGTCAGTTAGAACCAGCAAGAGGTATTTAGCAGTATTAGAAATCTTCCAATTTGGAAAAGAGTTTCTTAGCATGCATTCTATTCTAAGAAATGCTGTGCCACACAAATAAAAGCAGAGTGGAATCTTACAGGGATGAGTGCTAGAGAAGCTGTCCTTGTGGCAGGTAGTAGGGGCCTAATCTTAGAAAGCTTTTCTGTGGAGCTGAAGGTTCCTGATTTGGTTTACTCAAGGCTGAGTATGTTATGTACTTCCCAGTACTAGCTGGTGGAAACAGGTTTTTCCCTACCTTAAACCATGGTGACAAAGGAGACTGCATGCTGCTGCATTTATTTGTTTAGGCATATGGACCACATCCAACCTCATGCAGAAAAGAAAATTTAAGATTGTATTGGCTTCTGTAGGTGTGTGTATGTACTGCTTCTGAAGTTATGGTATGCAACAGACTATTGCATGTTTGCCTCCTCCTATAATTCCTTCCCTGGAAGGAATTATTTTATACATGATTTGCATTGGTACTCTTGATTTTACTCACTTGATTCAGGAAACTGTAAAGCATTTACTTCATGGAAGTGATTTATTTATTGTAAATATTTTAGTGTCTTCTAAGAATTGGCAATGGTTATGTTAAGTGGTGAATGGTAAGACTGATTGGCTTAATTTCGACAAACTTAACAAACTGGATTTTCAGGTATATATTCAATATCAACTTCTGTGGCTCAGTTTCCCCCTCCCAGTTTCATAAAAATATGTATTTCTTTGAAATTTACAGCGTAGCTATGGACAGAGGATGAAATGTATCTGGATATATTTTATTAAAATTTTTGAACTAATGTCTTTGTGTGATTTGTGTGTGTTGCAACCAGGAAGAGAGTCCATCTTTCTGGAAGGATCTGCGTTTGCCCTAATACTTAAATGTGCACAACACTGTCATTCTTAATTAAGAGACAACAAATACGCTTTTTCTTCTGATCTTTAGTTTCACATAAAGGAAAGTTAGCCAATATCACAGTGATTTTTTACCTTTTAAAGTTCTTGCAGTAGAGATAAATCCACTGTATCAGGAAACCAAAGTACCTTTCTTCTCTGTGTATTGTTTTGCTGTGTGAGTAAATAAGCCAGTTCTTTTTCATGTGAATACTGTTAGGGATTATTAAGTTGAGAGTTTTACATCTTAATTCTGCTACCAAGGATATATTTGAGTGTCATGATAAGTTAAGCAGTTGTTATGCAGAATAAAGCAGAACCCAGCATGGTGATGCCTGAGAGGAAAAGAACATAAGAAGTGTCTCCTAAATACTTTAGTCTGGTATTGAATGTGAAAAACGTACCTACTTGATGGAACTGTGCTGAATTTTCAGAATTAGTTTTTCAAAATAAAATTTAAGAGCGTACAAAAGTGTTTTAATATTAATTCCTGAATTTACACAGCTATACTTGGAGAATGCTGATGTATCTTAAAACTGCGAACATTTTTCACAACCTCTGATGTCGGAACACTTGTGTCCAACTTTCTCCCTAGAGATTCCCCAGACTGGTTGCATTTTAGATTACTTCAAAAAGATATTTAAAGCGTATTTTGTACTTCATAAATGTACTCCGGTGAGATATTTCTTTCCTGGTGTATGGTAGATGTACAGGCAGCATGAAAGAGACTACAGCACACAGGTTTAGCAAGTGTTCAAAGCATTTGTGTAATCTCTTGATGTTGCACCACCTTATGACTGCATTTAATAATATCAACAAGCAACTATTAAATGATAATTAAGCTTCTCTTAGAGAATAACGTTGCAATGGGAAGCAATATTAATATAGTTTACTGCATATGTTTCAGGACTATCCTAAATAAAACTGAAAAGGCTTACTTAAGAATGTGCTCACCTTTTAAAATTCACCAATGTGAACTTGATCCTTCCGTTGGCATGTCTAACCATGGGCCAAAACTCTCCTTTTTGCGGCAGAGTGAAACCTGTGTAGCTAAAAGTTCAGTATCATCTCAGTAAGCCAGCGACCACGCACCTTTATGAGGGGAAAGGATGGACTGGGGCTCGGATTGGCCCGTAAGCGACTCGGGAGCGGCAGGCACGTCTGACATTAATTACGCTGTATCCCCGCTCCGGTAGCAGAAGCGGGGTCGGGGTGGGACGGCCCCTGACAAAGCGGGAATTGAGGGCGGGTGCGGCTGCGAGCGAGGAGGGGGCCGCGCCTCAGCCCCCGCGGGCTCCCTCAGGGCGCGGCCCCGCCCCCTCNGCCCCGCTCGGTGACGGGAGAGCGGCAGGTTCGGCCGATCTGTCTCGTGCTTTGGCTACTGCAACCTGAACGCTGAATATCAGTTTTCTAATCAGCTTCAGGTGATCGGTAAAAACGTACTGCTCCGTGTTCGAGGTACTTGTGTGACCGTGGGAGTTCATGCGTGCAGGAGATAGAAGCTTTCCCACAAGCACAGTGCAGTTGTAATTAGCTTACAAGTGCTTGTGGATATTTGGACACAAAAATGAAGCACTAACTGGAATAAATAGCAAGTTCCGTAATATTTATAGACATTTCCTACACTCTACCTGTACAGAACTAAAAAAACCCCAAACCCAAACAAAATATATATAAAAATTGATGGGGAGTAAAATCTGCTTTATATTTGAAGCTTTCCCTCTTTTTGTATGTAGATCGGCTGTTTTCTCATAGTGTACTGTTCTGTCTTTGTAATGAGCTGTTACTTCAGTTTTCAGAAGAAAGTGGCTGAGTTGCCTGATACAATCCTCAAGAATGGGCTGAACAACAGATACCGCGTGCTGGAAGTCAGCGTAATACAGAGAAATGGAAGTGACCCCGAGAAACACTTGACAATTACAGCCTCTCCCTCGCTGGAGGATACAGAACTGTGCATTCTTAGGAATGGCTGGTAATCCATACAGATACATAGATGTTTGAAAAGAGAATGAAATACTGGATTATGAAGTCAATTTTCTTTGTGTTGTCTTTGAGTTGAGTTTTATGGCCTTAAAAGTGATACAGGATCCTGAAACAATCTTTGTTTAATGCAATATTATCAATATGCTAGCATAATGGATATCATCTTGAGAGAACTGATGTCAGGTAATGTGTGTTGAGTGGGTATTGCTACCTTGCAGTTTTAATTTGTCATTGTAAAAGTGCCTGTATTCACTTGTGGGATTTCTTTAGGACAACTCCTTAAAAAAACCCGACCCAACCTTTCAAAGAATGTTGAATCTGCTGTGTTAATGTGTTATTTCTATACATTGTGTCTGTCACTTGCAGATCCTTGTGTGCATGTATTCCCTTGCAGGGAGTCTGTCCCGGTCGTTCCAGGGGACCTTGTTCATTTAGAAGGGGAGTGCAGCTCTGGCACCTGGGTGATAAATGCCCAGTGTGGATACCTGGTCCTGTACCCAGACCTGCTGCTCTCGGGCACCACGATCTCAAACAGTATTCGCTGTATGAGAAGGGCAGTGCTGAGTGAACGCTTCAGGGTGAGTGTTAATTCCAGACTGACAGAGAGTTGCTGTTCCACTGAGACTGCTGGGTTAGCTCAGGATTAAATCTGGCCGTGAGGCTGTAGTGCAAAATGTCATTAGTAGCAGCTCAGTGTTTACAACACAGAATAGTTTGGGGGGGAAACTGTCTCTGGTTGAACTTCTCTTGTTTTTTTGAGTATTGCACCTGAAATAATGCATTGCTCTTAATACAGCTACTGGGCTAAAGAACTGGTCTTTCCATTTATGATTCTGATAAATTTTTTGAAAATCTCTTGCCACATTCTGTGTGGAAATGAATCCTTTGTGAGGGATGTGCCTCTTGCCATCCATATGAAAACGTAACCCCACTTGGCCAAGTTAAGAGCTTCCAAAAAATTTAGTGAATTCAGTTAATAATCGGCGTGGGCTAACTCTGGAATCTGAATCCAGCTGCTCGATCTTGGAAAGAGAAGTTTCTTGTGCTACTATTCTTGCTGATATATGAGAAATATGCTGATAAATAGAGAGGCAGCAGCTGCTAGTTTCAGCTGATGAAAACTTCTAGACATGATGGGAATATAAATCTAAATGAATAAGGATATTTTAATGGTGTGGTAAACAGCCTGGCTGAGAACCTGTGTCTGAAACAAGAAAATTAAGTACAGGTGACTGAGATTATGAAATGGTCTTCAACCCTTTATTCGAGGAGTAAGGGGAGTAAAATAACTGGGACAATGCACAGGGTCTTGACTGGGATAACACCATCCACCTGTTTGTGAGTGCAATCCACAAGTGACTGGTCTGTAAGAGGTCCATAATACCGCAGCGTTTGGGTTTCCAGTTTGGTGGTGACTCATGGAAAGTCATTTACTACCACTTTCAGTTCTTGTGAGTCTCCAGAGCCCAGCCCTGCTGCTGCGTTTCTGGGATATGTTGGGGATGCATGGAATGATTTTGGAATGATTTTCGTAATAGCTGGTAACGGACAGGAAACTGCTTCTTGCAATACATATGTGTAAGATTCTAAAGGTATGTATTTGCATTAGGAAATGCCCACAGGCAAAACTTTCTCAAAATTCATTTTAATCTGTGCCTTTGTTTCTCACCTGCCAATCACATAGGGATTGTATCCTGACATTGTCAGAGGTGGGATATATAAGAGATAAAGCAATAGGAGAGATCCATTTCAATTCAGCTGCTTTCACAGGCAGGTTTGACTAGATAATCATTAGTGAGGTGAAAGCTGTCATGATCCTGGAGTTAAATAAGTGCAGGCCATGATGTGCAGCAAATAAAATCCAGACATTTTACAGAAAAGTTGGCATGAAATGGGCATAAATCTTCACCTATGGTAACATCTGTTGCAGGGCTCTGAGTCAGGTTCGCGCCAAATGCTCGTTGGTACAATTCTGCATGACATTTTCCAGCAATCCTTAACCAATAACTTGACACAAGAAAAGGTACAAGAACTAGCAAGTAAAATTGTGTACGGACAAAAGTATCTCAAAGAAATGTAAGTAGCATTACTTATGCTTAGTCTTTTATGTTCAGAAGGCAGGGCAGGAACTCTTTGAACTAGCAGATTAAGTTATACTTTAAAAAATGTAGCACTGGTATCAGGAGATATTATCATACTGCCAAATGACTTTGCTTAATGGAAATTTGGGATCTTTTAGTAAGATAATTCCCCACGTGATAATTTTATTTGCCTTCCCTGCTGAGCTACTTCTATAGATCTGAACTAGTCTTTTGGAGTAATTGTATGTGTCGCGTTTTTTTTTTTTTACCTTCAGGCCAAGCAGGTTGCAGTGTTTGTGTCTGTAACATTACGTTTCCAAGCATCTCCCAAAGCTGATTTGAATGGGACAAATGGTTAATTACGATCCTCAGCAATGAACCTAGAACCTTGTGACTGACCAAGAATTGAATATCTAATAATTTCATATCTTTATCAGGTTACTTACAGGCTCGATTGTTAGAAGACCTTTAACTTATTTTCTCAGCAAAGCTGATAGAGATGATAGCCAAACAAATAGTCTTAATATTTCCATCAGAAAATGGGAAGATGAATGGCTGTCAGTTTTAACATTTTACCGCAGACTTGATTAAAATAGAATTCTTCTTATGTAAATTAAAAATCATTATATCTACACTGTTTAAAATTGTATGTTGGGCAATGTCAGTATCTGTTAGCCCCAGATGAGTCAGAAGTTAATGTTGTAGTGGCAAGATTTATTACTCTTAGTTCTGTTATGAAGATAATATTTTGAATTGTGGCTGCTAAGATTACTTAAAGGCCTTTATGTCCCTCTGGGCCTCCATGAAACTGTTAATTTGCAATTCCTTTTTGCATATGTAGGCTACTGTTTGTTGGGATTGAAAAATAAGTTGTATAAGTCTGCTGCCTGTGGTCATTTGCACTCCTATGAACATTTTTGTGCAAAATCCACTTGTATTTCTCTGTTGCTGTAGAATAATGACATTATTTCCAGTGATTGCCAGCACTGAATTATCTAATGGCTCATGATTAGATTCTGTGTCATGTTCTGTCAAAATGCATGTAAGAAGCAGATGAGGATATCCAGACTAAAAGCAAATGGTCTTTTAATTTTTCTTTTTTTTTTTAATGTTACATGAATTGTATGACTAGCCATTTTAAAATGCATGAGTCTGGTACTCCTTTCCTGCAGTAAACTGTTGGTTTTGTTTCATCACATCTGCCATGCTGATGCTCTCACTGCGCTGTACCTGTTGTTTCAAAAGTTACACCAGAAATGGATATTCTGGTATAGTATATCTCTTGTAATAGGTGTTCAGTTTATAGTTCTATGAATTAAGTTCAACCTCTATGGAACTGTCATTATCTACAGTTTAGAGATATTTGTAAAAACTTGACAGTTACTTCCAGTGATCTTGTTGCTACTTGAGGCAAATCTCTTTAGTACCAGCGGCAGATTTAATACTTTGTTTCCTTGATGTGCAAGTCTTTTTTTTATTTATTTTTTTTTTTTAGGTATCTGTAAAATCTGAAACAAGCACAAATAATGCAAGAAGTAGAAGAATATTTGCCATCATTTTTTAAGTGGGTGGAAGACTTCATGCACAATCCAGCAAACCAAAACAAAATGCAACTAAAACTGTAAGAGTCAGAATTAAAAGTTTAAACCATTCTATGTTGTTTAGTTCACTTGAAACTTTTCGAACTTCTTAGGCACATCTGTTGGGTGATTTGGAGCCAATTCATGGCCTCAGTGACCATAGAGATGAGCTTGTGCTGCGTGTTTAGCTGCCATTGTGAGTAGTGGGCAAGATGTGAAGGCTGAGGGTGAACTGACTCACTTAAAATCCTTGTGAACAGCGTGGTACAAACCAGAGCTTTTAGTGAGCAGAAGAGTAAGGGTACTTGAGCTGCTGACTAAACTAGGAGTTACTGTAGTTATGAGCAAGACTACAAATCAAAGTGTGAAACTATTAATCAAATGGAATTCTTAACTAATAAAATTTTTTTTGGTGAAATGGTGATTTTACTCAACTGCTGCTGAGCTCTTCTTGTCTGTGGCTTCTTGCTGTTAATTGAACTAACCACAGGGTGTTAAAATTTCAGTGAAATGGCAGGTCGGAGTAAAACCTGTATGCTACTGTCAAGTGTATGATAGAGTGTGGTTATTGAGAAAAGACCGAAAACTATTAAAACCAGTTTAAAGTCTCATGTTAACTTTGATATTTAGGTGAATAGCAAAAACTAATAGCAGTAGTTAGTTTCTGATATGTTGCTTTCTCTGTTAATGGGAACGTTTGTTTGAGTGAGACTTGATGCATTTTATTTCTAAAGTTAGTGCCTAAAGGGCACTTATAATGCAGGAATATTATATATTTAGTTGCAACACTTTCAAATGTTTAAATATTAATAATTAAGAGAAATTGTTAACTTCTGGCTTAATTTTCTTCCTAGGTCAAATGGTGGAAAAACAGATGTATCTTCTAAGATAGAGATTGTAGATATCTTGGACATTGAAGAGAATATCTGGTCTCCCAGGTTTGGGTTGAAGGGAAAGATTGATGTTACAGCCAGGGTGAAAATCCATTGCCAGTCTGGAGTACAGTCTCGGATTATGCCTTTAGAGCTCAAGTCTGGCAAGGAATCAAACTCTATAGAGCACAGAAGTCAGGTACAAACACCAAATGTCTAATTTCACTGTCAGTGGCTGTGTATACTTTCCTGTTAGGTGACCTATTTTAGGTTTTAGGAATATGAAACACTTTGTATGTGGTATAATCTAAATTCATGGATGGCTCATCCTGGTGTGCCCAGAGCTGCTGGTATAAAATGAAAGTGAACTGAGTAGTAAAAAGGATATACATTTACCGCTTTCAAACACACTCCTGGGTTTTATGCTGAAATGTTTGTTCTTTAGTCTCTTCTTACCACATACAAATATTAGGTTGAAGCAAACTGTTTCAAGAGCTAGTGTTATACATATTTGCATATAGCTGGCCTGATTTTGAGAGGTAGTAGCCTTGTTATAAGGTTTTAGAGATGCCTTTTCATTTAAATCCTTGGTCAAGTTTTTACTACTTACAGCTTCTAGAAGACTTGTGATAATAATGGCTGTTTAGCCATAGAAATTGTGGATGAGCTAAATACAGTTTAGAATGTATTTTGGTTTTGATACTGTGCCGGTTTTGACTGGGGTTAGCCGTTGTTTTCTTCCCAGTGGGTAAGTGTGGGCAGTGTTTGGGATCAGTGCGAGCCCAGGCTGATGACACAGAGGTGTTGCTGTGATTGCTGAGCTCATCTCCATCCCAGGGACAGTGTTTGGGATCAGTGCGAGCCCAGGCTGATGACACAGAGGTGTTGCTGTGATTGCTGGGCAGCGCTCGCAGAGCCAAGGCCTTTCCTGCTCCGTGGGAGGAGACTGGGGCTGCTGGGACCTGGGGGGACACGGGCAGCACGGGGGGCCCCGGTGATCAACGGGCTGTTCCACACCATGGAGCTGATCCCCGTCCTCAGTATCTAAGCTGGGGGAACGGAGGAAGGCTGGGGGCACTCCAAGGTTTGGAGTGAGGGAGTTTTGCTTTCCCAAGGCACCATTCCACAGGATGGGCCCTGCTCTCCTGGGGTGGTTGAACACCTGCCCAACCATGGGAAGCTGTGAAATAATTCCTTCTTTTGCTTTCCTTGCATGTGTGGCTCTTTTTTTTTCCATCTTCAAATGTCTTTATCCCAGCCCTCAACAAGGGTGGGGAAGCGAATGAGCAGCTGTGAGGTGCTTGATTGCTGCTTGAGGTTAAACCACAACAACTACATTGGAATAAGTTTATGTGTAACGTTTGCAGGTTATTCTGTACACATTGTTGAATTTAGAGCGGAGAGTGGATCCTGAAGCTGGATTTCTTCTTTATCTAAAAACTGGTACAATGTATCCTGTTTCTGGAGCTCGGATGGACAGAAGAGGTAAAGTTGTTCCCCTTCTCTGGAAACCGTAACTCTCATAAATATTACTAAAATCCTTCTTTATAACTGTGAAGTTTACTCTTATGCAAATGGCTGTACTCGGGGGATGCTTCACTTGTTACAGTGTTACTAATCTTATGTTAAAAATTCAGTTGTTTTATTAATATGGCCCAAGGACTTCTCTATTCGTGAATAATCAGTTCTTGGCTGACTAAAAAATTGATAGCCAATCAGTTCTGAGGTAGAAATCATTACAAACAAAAAACTTCAGCTTAGTTTATTCTTTTCTTGACAGAATTAATGAAGTTAAGAAATCATGTGGCCTTCTACTTAACACATAGTACCTATAAATCTGATGTGGGAAGGCAGAATTCACAGCTTGCTGCTTTGCCTCCTGTGATTGATGACAGTCAAGCATGTAAGCATTGCTCCCAAATGCACAACTGCTTTCTATACAGCAGGTAAACAAAAGAAAAGTTGGACTAATTTTTTTAAATGAGATTGAATAATTGTATCTTTTGATATAATAATTTCTTTCTTGTGGTTGACAGTTTTGTTATATTGAGGACTTTCCCACTCCAAAAGAATCTTCCACAGATTGCTCTACAACTTTTATAATTCAGCTCCTGATCCCACAGAGACTTAATATATGCTCAGGTACACTTTCTGCAAGACAAAATCTGAGATAAGTCTCAACAAAATACTTGATGACAAAACCAGAGCTATTTAAATAGCTATATTCTTGCAGCTCTCTGAAAGAGGCAATCTTTGGGCCTGAGTTCTGGCTGGAGAATCGCTTTTTCAGGTTCACCCTGTAGAGGATTGTTTCCCTGTGGGGTATGACACAAGTAATACATTGATATTACTCTGCTGAAGTGTCATTGCATCTCTTGTTCAAGAGAAGTAGTGGGCAAATTTCACACAAAGTTATTGAATTGTTTTAACAACTGTTACAAGTTTTAGACTCTATGCTGCACAAAAAACAACTAAAATTGTGTAGGGAAGAAATCAAAGGAGATATGTTAGAGCAGGAGAGCCTTTGGGGTGGTCTTGTGGAAACAGAATGCCTGATTGTTCTTAAAATTCTAGGGGTGAAAGTGTATGTTGAGGGAGCTTTGTGGAGATACATGATCTATTTCTGTGAAATCCTGCTTCTGATACTCCGTTGTTGCAGCAGCAGGATTATATCTGGGTAGCTTTTTACTTCTGAATAAGCTTTTCTCTCTCTGGCTGTGTTTTGTGTCCATGATTAGGTATAATATCTATTGATTCTGATACTTAGTTTTGAAATAAATTGACTTGAAGTTTGCTTGTGTTTTAACTATTAAATCTCCACTGCTTAGCTAAATATCAAAACAATATTTGTATGTTACAGTAAAAGGAGTAAAAGGTCGACTCTGTATATGTACACATTACTATCGTTGAAATGCCTTTAATTGGTCTTTGATTAACTTATTGTCCCTCAAAATCATAGGAATGATGTGAAATTACTCATATAAGATTATGCATCTGAACAAAGAATACAGATTTGAGTTTATTCAAGTAATGATAAATTAGTCTGGTGTGCTACAGTAGATTTTTGGGTTGTTGTTATGTGCATGTGGACTTGCAGGTGCAAAAGGATGCAGGCTGAGCCTTTCCTGTGCTTGGTTCTATTCCTAGAGCTGTGGAGCAGAAGATGGCCAGTGTGGCCTTTCCTGCTGCCATGGTGCCTGTCATTGACAGAGAGACCCAGCACCTGAAACCCTCCCACTTAGAGTATTTCAGCCTCTGGTATCTGATGTTAACCTTGGAGCTGCAAAGCGGAGATCATAAAAAGGGATATAAAAATATATGGATGACACCCTCTTTGGAAAGGTAGGGTATAATTTCTAAACTCATGCCAGTGATGCTTCCTTCCTTCCTTTTGTTTGTTTTGTATTTTTGGTTTTGATGGTTGGTTGTGGCTGGTACAGTTTTTTAACTTGTGGGATTTTTTTACAGTTCTCTTACAGAGAGGATCTTAATATTAAAATATTTCTTTTTTTAATATCTTCAGAGAGAAGTCTGGAGATTGTGTTGGAAACTTGATCAGAGTTGATGAAGTCCATGAAATTTCTGAGGGGCAGTACCTGCATTTTTTCCAGCGTGGAAGTGGTGCCATTCCTGGAACAAACCTGTTGGTTGGGGATCGAGTAGTTGTGAGTGGAGAGGAGAAGGGTTTACTTGGTTTGGCTACTGGCTATGTTAGAGAAGTCAGTGCAACAAAAGTCTCCTGTTTGTTGGGCAGGTAAAAAGATAAAAAGAAAAGTATCTGTTTGCAAACACACTGGCACTGGCTTGAGGAAGGGTGCTGCTAGGTGTCCAAAAAGCTGTGACATGTCCTGAAATTTCCTACTGCCTTTGGAGTAGAACCCTTCAGAAATTCTCTTGTCTTGATTGAAACTGTCAGTACTTGGCCAGTATATAAGCCCATTTAACCAGGTTGTTTGAATAAAAGCACATTTAAACTCCATTTATTTACATCTCTAGCATGAATTTATATGGATACAGTGATTACCATCTTAATAGTAACTTTCATTGTTCAGTCGATATTGTCTTTAAATTGGGCTTATGTTTTATTATCCCTCTTTGGGATCATGCTTTCTTTAGATCAGTTAATAGTGTATTTCAATTAGCTATTGCTTCACCCTGGGATCTCTGGAAGATATCATTTAACATGTAGTAATAAGTCTTTCATCAACATATGTCTGGTAAACAAAATTATTTTATCCATGTTCTTGTCATCTTTCAGGAATTTGTCAAACTTCCCCAAGAACACCATATTTAGGTTGGATCATGATGAAGGAGACGTTGGTACAGGAATCCCTTTTGAAAATCTTTCTAAATTGATGAAAGACTCCCCAGTCAGGTATGAAAAATCAAATTAATTTCACGCTTTCAGTATTTTCAGATAAAGTTTCTCAACTGGTAACTCTTACTGTAACTCAGTTTTGTTTTATTCTTACCCACAGTGAGAGGCTCCGCAACTTGATAATTGACTTCCAGAAACCACGTTTCATTCAGCACTTGAGCTCTGTCCTTCCTCCCCAAGCAAAGGAAACTGTTGCAAATATTTTAAAGGGTACAAAGTGACTTTCTCCAAAATATTCTGCTTAGCAGTATGTCTCTATAGCCAAAGTATTTATCATTCTCAATATAAGGAGTTTTTCCTACTTGGAGGTCCAGTGATAGTTTTCAGCTTAAAAATTAAAACCAAGTTCTTGCCTTGCATGTTTTCCAACTAGCTGAAGTGATTTCATCACAGGAAGACCTGATCAGATACTTGTTCACAACTTTATTTTACTTTTGTTAGTGGCTGCAGCATGCAGCTGCAGAGAGAGTGCCATACGATTACCTCTATAACCTTTACAGAAGGAATGAACAGAGACAGCTCTTGGGATGGAGGAAGCTGACCTTGAGGGAGAGGAAGGAGATGGGCTTTGGTGGAAACATTCACTTGTATAATCTCTCTGCTGGCTTGTTGGCAGCTCTGTGGTGTCATGCTTTGTGGCACTTATTTAAAAACAAAACTTGTTTAGGTATAAGGCAGTATCTTGTATTTGGTGGAAATATTTCCCTGTTCTCTGACAGAGTTGCCTGTGAAAACATAAATTTAACTAAGTTCTCTTAGAACAAATTGAATTTTTTATAAAAACTCAGTTTGAAGTCTCATTTCGCTTGAGCTTTGCTTAGTCCAAATAGCTGAAACATGCTGCTTGTTTGCATCAGACTGTGGCAAACGAGCTCTGCTGTAATGTTTGTTCTAAACAACATTCTGCTCTGTGTGCTACTCCTCACCCCTTGCTGTGAGCTTTGTGTTTGAATGTGAAAGTGGTATGATCAAACACAAATGCCCAGACATAACATATGGAGGTGGTCAATTAAGATAGAAAAAAAAGTCACAAAAGATCTAAAACTAAAAATGTCTTCAGTGACTTATTTCTAGGACCATAGTGCAGACCCTTTACTACTTATCTGGTGTATTATATTTAATGTCATATCTTCATTAGAACCTACAGACTTTGCTCCGTTCTTGTTTCTATTAAGTGAAGGAGGAAATTACAATTTTGCTCTGACTTTAGGAATTATTACAATTATGATGAAGTGTAGTAATTGAATTTTGCTTTTTCTTCTGAAAGGTCTAAATAAGCCTCAGAAACAGGCAATGAAACAAGTGCTACTTTCAAAAGACTACACACTTATTGTGGGTATGCCTGGAACAGGAAAAACAACTACAATATGTGCTCTAGTAAGATCATGTACCTTGGTGTTTAATTTCTTGGGTGGGATCTGGAGGATAGGATTAAACCAACTGTGTAGTGTCATGGCTTAATGACACTTAATCACTTAATGAGTATCTCTATCATTTCAAGGAAGAAAACACACTTAACCTATATTTGGTAGAACTAAAATTGGATTTTGTGGAGTAGGATTGTCTATTGCTTGTGTAGGAATATATGTGGGAGGGAGGAGATTGAAGTGTGATATTTAATCATTTCTGTGTTGCTTTAGTGTTAAAATTCTTTGGCTCCAAATATCAGCAAGTCTTCAAATCCTGAGTTATAATTTAAAAGGGGGACTCCTTGAGAAGCCAGTAACTTTTCCACTGTAAATTGTATGAACCTGTGGGGCTGAATCTGTGTGCAGCCTGCTCTAGTTGGTGATTCTCTTTTCCCCAGGAAAGGACTGTAGGAGCATACTGGATTCAGGTTGTGGGCTTGAGTGTGTTTTCTATGACAGAGCAGTATTATCCTGCCTCCAGTTCTCACCAGCTCGTGGGGAAAGAGGAGGCTGCAGGGCAGACAGCTGCTGCTACCTTCAGATCAGCCCATTCCCCGGACTCTTTAGTGGCTAAACTGCCATGGAGAGCAGTGCTGTGGGGCTGGGCTGCATGGCTCGTTCTTTCCGTGGGGACCTTGGGAGTGCAGTTCCTCCTCAGTGCACGTCCGGGTTTTTGGCCCTGGCTCTTTGCAGCAGCACTGTGAGCCTGCAGCCCGTGGGAACCCCCAGGGCTACTGCCCACCTTGTCAGTGGCCAGCTGGCACATCTGGCTGGATGAGACCTTGGGAGTGCAGTTCCTCCTCAGTGCATGTCCGGGTTTTTGGCCCTGGCTGTTTGCAGCAGCACTGTGAGCCTGCAGCCCGTGGGAACCCCCAGGGCTACTGCCCACCTTGTCAGTGGCCAGCTGGCATCTGGCCAGGGAGACTGGCACTGCCCAAATCATGCTTATTATTGGCTCCCCCCAAAACCCATCGTGTTTCTCACCTTGTCAAACCTGGGACAATTGGTTCTTTCGGATGAGCTAACAGCTTCTCCTTTTCTTTCCCTTTGCCGCTCATTAGGTGAGAATTCTTTCTGCCTGTGGCTTCAGTGTCCTTCTGACCAGTTTTACACACACGGCCGTAGACAACGTCCTGCTGAAGTTGGCCAAATTCAAAGTCGGTTTCTTGCGCTTGGGGCGAGCTCAGAAGGTTCACCCAGATATTCAGAAATATACAGAAGAAGAAATCTGCAGGTCCAGATCAATTAAGTCTGTAACGGATTTGGAAGAGGTCTATAATAGTCAGGTGAGAAAAATGGTTTTTGCTAGCCCTACAAATCATTAGAGATAATTACTTTACTATTTTGTTTGGATGCTGCAGAGAAGGAACCCATCCCAAGGGTGTGTACTGCTGTAAGAAATCTGAGCTGAAAGAGATACTCAAGCTCTGCATTGTTTCATTAATTTCTTTATAGCCAGTAATGACCTACATTAAGTCTGCAAGTTAAGAAGCCTTGTTTGTGTCCATACAAAGTAACTCATCATTGTAATAAGCCCCAAAGATTCCAGTGCTTTTATGTGAGATCTTGTGAAGGGGCTGCTGCAGCCTCCTTTAGCATTATTTACGTACTGCTGCTGTCTGTCCCTGCTCCCTCCCTCCCTGCCACTAGTACAATCAGCAGATGGAGGAGAGGAAGTGGAAAGCTGTGGAGCTGACCTGGCCAAACCCTTATTTTTGATTGCAAGATTAATGCTGTCTTTGTGAATGTTAATGCATAAACCATAATGGGAGCTGGGTCATATGAGTCAGTGGCAGCTTTAAATTCAAGTCCCTGAAAGAATAAAGTCTGATGGTAGTTGGAGTAAATGCCAACTTCACAAAAGCTGCCATTTGCTTTTTATTGGTAAGTATTGCAGGGGAATGATTGAAGTCATAAGGGGAATGACTTAGCATTTCTTATTTTAGTCATTTTGGATTGCAGTGAAAGCACAGTGGTGGGAAGAACTGTGCTGCTGCTGTTGTTTTATCTTCTCTACAATATTGAAAAAAACCCCAAACCACCTGATTTCTCATAGTAGTCGTTTCAGCACACTCCATGAATTGTCCATTAATAGAACCTGGCATCACTCTGAAAAGATGACAGGAGCAAATTTTTTGCTACAGTCTGCTCTAAAGCTGGTTTTGTTTGTCACTTGCAATTGATACAAGAAGATGTCAGGCCAATATATGTCTAAGTTATGCTGGTCTGATTAATAATTTGATTTCTGTGATTTTACAGTTTAGTTCAGTTGGATGGGAAATATTTTTTCTTTTAATATGGAGAACATAGTGCTAAAGGATATGAAATGTGCCTTATCCTTGAAGTCTGTCTCAATTTTCAGCCAGTGGTAGCAACGTCTTGCATGGGCGTAAATCACCCCATCTTTGCTCAGAAGCAATTTGACTTCTGTATTGTTGATGAAGCTTCCCAAATAAGCCAGCTCATCTGCCTGGGCCCACTGTTCTGCTCCAAAAGGTTTGTGCTGGTGGGAGATCACCAGCAGCTGCCTCCACTTGTGCTGAATGCAGAAGCAAGGTAAGATAAAATGCTGCTGGACAATTACTAGTCACAAATTCTGGGAAGGCTCTTGCAGTGTTCTGGTTGACACTTTTTGATTTTTGTTTTTGTGTTGTAACAGAGATCTCGGCATGAGTGAAAGCTTATTTAAAAGGCTGGAACAAAATCAAAATGCTGTTGTCCAATTAACTGTGCAATACAGAATGAATAGGTACTTTTAACGTTTATTAATTACATTGTGTTCCTAATGTGGGATTGAAATGGTGAGATTTTTATGCCTTTTCTTGTTTTTTAAACCTTTAGTAAGATTATGTCACTGAGTAACATGCTAGTATATGAAGGCAAACTGGAATGTGGCTCAGAGAAGGTGTCAAATGCCACTGTTAACTTGCCCAACCTAAAGAAATTGAAACTGGACCTTGGGGATGCTTCAAAGACATGGCTGAAAGAAGCCCTTGATCCAGACACACCTGTGTGTTTTCTGAACACAGAGAAGGTAAAGTTCATTATGCTCCTTCAGACATTCTATTTTGAGGCAAGTTCTCAAGACAGTCATCATGTAAAACTGTAGGGTAAAATGGGACTTCAGGAAGTGTTTTCTCGGATCATGTGAAGTGTGCAGCCCACAAAAACATCGTTGGTATTGCTGGCAGAGCTGAGCAGGGGTGGTACAGCTGCTGCTAGAAACATTGCATCTGGGAATAGCTGAAAACTTGAATTTAGCTACTATTTCAGAAAATATTGAATGGACTTTAAACTTTGTTTTTGCTGTAAAGTGTAGCTCCAAGTGTGTAGCTGTACTGGATGTCCTTGTGACCAGGGAATGGCCTTATTTCCATTGGCTGAGGGTCAGTGGTGTCAAAGCTGTGTGCCAGTGGCAGCAAAAACTGCAGTTCTCCATGGAAGTTTGCAGACATTTTATACATTGAAGTGCAAGGGATGAATAAATTGGTTTAGGTGTGTCCTTTCATGGAGACAAAATTTTGCTGGGAAAGTAAAATTCTAGTGTGGATAAAAATTCTGCAGAGAAACTGATTTGCAGGAAAATGAGGAAGAGTTTAAATTCATGAGGAAAAAGATTAATAAATTAGTTTTTAAATAAATAGGTTTTTTAAATAAATTAGCTGTTTGTGGTCTCTAGTATTGTCACTGTAAATGGTGATTGGATTATGATTTGAGTCTTTCTTCCTCCTAAACAGATTTTGTGTTGATGCCTATTAATACTGTGTTGTGTCAATAATTATATCAACTGATCATCTGATGCTGACCCTGGTTAGAACTCACCAGTGTTTCTATGCTCTCCATGACATTGCACAGGATTCATATTTTTTTACAACAGTTCTGATAGAATCTCTTCAATGACCCAAAAAGAAGCAGTGTTTACTTGATGACTTAGAGAAATTTCTAAAAATGTCTAAACTAAACAGAGACATTTTCTAGGAATGCCTCAACAGCTGCAGTCCCTTTCCCAGCAAAGCAGACAGTTGGTCCTAGGGAAAAGGCCTGTTAATAGGAATCTGGCTGAAACACTGTTTATCTAGTAATCATTGCAAAATTGCTAATGACAAAAGTAGAGTTTCTGTTCCATTTTAGATTTTTTTCCCTAGAAAGCACATCTCAAGTGTAAGACAGCTGCCCTCTTCATGGAGCCAGGAAGAAAGTTTTTATTTCTTATATAGACATGAGGCTATAATGTCATTTCTCCTTTTGGACTTCCTGTCAGAACTCCATGTATTGTGGTAGTCATGGTGGAGGAAATGGAAAAAACCCCACTGAACATGACAGCAAACAAAGCCATTTATTTCCTTTGACTTTATAGTAGGCTTTTCCCCCTGTATTGTTTATAGTGTAACCAAGAAATGCTTATGAAGAAGTAGACTTGGGTGGGAGGGATACAGACAGAGAGAAGGAAGAAGGAAAAACACCACAACACCCCCAGAAAGCTTACATTTATTATGCTGGCTTTAAAAAAAAAAAAAAAGGGAAAAAGCATCTATTGTGTTCTGCTTAACAATGCAACGTGTTTGTGACAGCAACTGGAAATCTATCTGTTTCTCTTCTGCCACCCCCCGTGTCAGTCTGCACTCTCTGGCAGCTTGGGGCTGGCTGTTTGAAAAAGGACACCCTTGATTTAGGGAAAGTCTCCTGAGAATTTCTAGGCCCAAGTTGTTTTTTTGGTGGTTCTGCTGGTCTCCAGGAACAGGAGAAATATAAATGTAAGCATGCGTTGCCATAAGCGTGACACAGCTTTTAGAATTTCTTTCCTAAAATGATTTTTGTGTAGTTTTTGGCTACACCACTAATGCCAGTGTGGTCAGAAATTAACTGTGCAGTAAAACAGCGCTCTTCTGCTTGAAGAGAACTTGAGCACGTGGAGTTTGGAGGCTTCCAAACACATTCTTTGCTATTGGTGCTACCTCAACTTTAGAGAAGGCAAGAGTCAAGCAAAGACAAAAAATTGCAGAACTGTGACACTACAATGACAAGAATTTACATCCTGAGCTTGTTGGCCTCATTCATACATGATGTAGAGAATGGGAGGTAATAGTTAAGAAATGGTAAATTCAGTGAATACTGTATTTCAAGGTTGGGAGTTCAATTTAATACTGCTGTTTGGATAGTTCTTGCTTTAGCTTTAAACATAGGCTTTCAAACTTTAAAAAAGAATTATCCTTTATGCCACGGAATGAAGAAAATTCACTGTAAATAATGTTGTATGGGAAGCATTAAAGCAAAAGTCCCATGAAAATATAATTTGCTTTCTTACCTTATCAGCAGGAGAATGTCCATTTTTGGGTTTTTTGATTTATGATGTATAATGCTGGACTGTAAAGTCAGAGGATTAAGCTTTGGCAGTTTCTTAATGTGACAAGCCAGTGCTAGAAACTCATTTTGGGAATTGTTCCAATTTGTTTTACAAATGCAGTATTCTAAAGTTAATTCACACTACAGGCTCTTCTGTTTAGTAAAATTTAGCATTTAGCTTTAATTCTTTAGTTAATAACATTAGTATAAGTCTACATACGGCTCAGTGAGTTAGGGACAGGATATTACCCCATTACAGACAGCAAAAGTCATTATTTTCTGTTTGTATTTTTAAAGGTCCCAGCACCAGAACATGCAGAAAAAGGTGGCATAAGCAATGTGACAGAAGCTAAAATTGTGCTTTTCCTCACATCCTTATTTATTAAGGTATCTGTTACTTTACTACATGGTTTTGAGGGAGAGCTTTATAACTAGTATTTTTACATTGCTTTAGTGGTGGTGACTGTATGTATTGGGTAGTTCTCTTGGGGATAATCTTAAGGATAAATTGAAGATTGGCTTCATGTCAGTGTAGTGGGGAGCCTGAGGTCTGCATTTCCTTTGCTGTCCCTTGCCTGCTTGGATCTGAGATGCAAAAAACAAAAGCTGGATGCTGAATTCTTTTAAGAGATGAGGGCTTTCTTGGGAGGGAGGGAGGGTTCCTTATTTCATCCAGTCAGCTTCAGGAGTAGTACAGACCAGGAGCTCTGAGTGTTCACCTTGCAGTTTAAAGAACAAAGAAAAATGAGGATTTCAGGGATATCTGTCTTTGTGCTAAGACAAAGCTTGGGAGCTCGCAGAAACTAATGTTTTCTATCTTCTTTAGTTAATACTAGTTACACCTGCAATTCCATTAGTGTAGATACAATATCCTGCAGCACTGTTCAAAAAAAGCATTTATTTAGAAGAATCTTTCTGACCGTACTGAGTTTTCCAAGCCAACTGCAGTGACAAATTTTTTCTCGGGTTTCTTTTTCATTCAGGCTGGCTGTAAGCCCTCAGACATTGGCATTATATCACCCTACAGGCATCAGTTAAAAACAATCACTGATTTGATGGCAAAATGGAAAGAGAGCAGAGTGGAAGTTAACACCGTTGACAAATACCAAGGAAGAGACAAAAGTATCATAATTGTGTCTTTTGTTAGAAACAGTATTGATGAAAATGTAAGTTGGTCATATTAACGTCCTTCCACTCAATTTTAGTAGTTTCGATGCATTTTGAAAATGAGTGGTTTATGTCCATTAAGTAGGCAAAATGAAGGCAAGTGACATTTATTTCCCAGCTTGGCACCCTCCTGAAGGACTGGCGCCGCCTGAATGTTGCTATCACAAGAGCCAAGCACAAGCTGGTCATGGTGGGCTGTGTTCCATCCCTGTGCTGCTATCCTCCCTTGGAGAAGCTCCTCTGCCATTTGCAGTCCCAGGCAATGATATCCTTTTTCTCCACGCTAGTTTGGGAAAGGGGAAAGGTAAGATTGACTTACTGAGGTTTGAGGTAAGAATGGGAAGACCTTTGATTATTTAGGGTATACTTTTAACAGTGATTGGCAACACAGCACAAAATGTGCTGATTAAATTTGCCAGAAGTGTACCTGGGATCAAGCTAGTGAATGGGTTTAGAACCTTCTCTGTCTTCAAAAGCAGAAAAAGTCAGTGCTGACTTGCAAGTCAGCTTTGACATAATTTTTTGATTTTGAGGCCTGAATTTTTAATCTTTAATATTTTTGCATTTCTTCTTGTGATCATTTCAAGCTTCTTGGCATCTTAACGTCAGTGTGATTGCCAACTTCCACTTAACACATCTGCTTCATGAATGATCTTGGTGGAATGGAAAATAGTGTCACTTTCAGACGACTTGGTAATTTTTTCTTTCTCTGGCATTATACTGAATAAGCTTTAGCTATTGCTGTTCCCATCTCCTATTTAAACAGGAAAGAACCTTGTTAGCTGCTTTCTTTGCAAACACCAGTGCATATTCAAACAGGTTTTGTGAGAGAAAAATGTTGTCAAAATGCTTCCTTGACTTGCTACATCTTGAATCTTCCAGCCGGGGCTCATGAAAGTATCCACAAGTGTAACATCTTATGAGTGTGAAGATGGAAAGTTTTACAGGCCTTTCTATCTTTCCTTCTGCTGTTGTTTAATGTGAATAACTGGTAATTGGGATATGTGCACTGTTCAGTCTGGAGGCAGCCAAAACCAGAAGCATTCAATTATTTGGAAGTTTCCTGTCAGTAGAATAACAGACATTTCTTGAACAAGCTGATGGTTACGGTACTAAAGCACCCAGCTTACTTGTGACAAACCAGAAATATGAAGCACTCTGTTCCTTCCACTCCTGGATATTGCTGTGTTCTCTTTTACCTTGACGACAGTTACCTGCAGAAGTGAGTGGGGAAACACTGGAAGAGGAAGGGAGTGTAAACCAGTGTTGTATTGAGTCACAGTTTCCTGGGCACAGTTTGGTTTTAAAGACTTGAAAATGTAGTTTACATACAATAATTCCATTTGTTAGAATTCCTAGTTCAGGTGCTGTGTGGTGCTGCTTGGAGGGGAAAACCACAAAAAACTCCTTCCACTTCTTCAAAGTCTCACATTGTCCTTTGAAGTCAACTCCTGCTTTTAAAAATGCTGAAGTTTTTATATTTATATACATAATGTAATTAACCTCTCATGAAGATCCCTTGATGACATTTGTAATCTTTTGATTTTGCATGCATCAGGAAGAAACGTGATGCTGATTCACTTAATCCCCTGTTATTAACTAATATGTTCAGCAGATCAATCTGAAGTGAAATGCTTCATAGTAGAACTCTTCTTTTCAGCTGACCTGATCTGTAGTCTTCAAAACAAAGATTTCCCAGGAAATTAGACATGCAGCTTGCTGACTAAGAAGTTTACATGCTCAGGTTCTAGTTTTTTAAAGATGATGGCATATAAACAACAGAAAACACCTTTTACTTGAGAGATCTGTGTTAGTTTCTCTATGCTACCTCATATTCTAGACCAAAGAGACTGAGAAATTTCTTTCCAAGGTTGCTGGTGGAAACATTTTTTTTTTTGATTCTTCAGAATCATTAGCATTTGTTTCATCTTGGATCAATGTCAACTAGCTGTGTGCATACAGCTGCAGACAAACTTGTTAAATGGGGGCATTTTCACTCTTTCAAACTGTGCCTTAACTTTCTGTAATGTTTGAAATAATAAAAGTTTGCTGTTGGTTTCATGGAAGTTGTTTATACTTTGTTAAGACTTCGCTTTATACAAGGCAAATGTTTAGAATAGTACAACAGTAATTTAAAAAGTTGGCAGGATATGCTTTTACAGGTGAAAATATGTGCTTCATGAACTGTACCTATGCTCTAGGTCTTTCAAAAGATGAAAAAAATAGGGTAAAGTATGCTCTTTATTATAGTAGTGACATCAGAATACTTTTTTAGAGGAGATTTTCCTTCTGTCTTTAGGATCTATGTGTAGAAAGCTCTTAAGATTTCACTAATCTGTTTTCTTAGGCTAAGTAATGCTTGTCCAGGAAATGGCTTGCATGCTATTAAAAACTTAATAAATAAATGAGAGGTATTGCCATCCCATTATGAAGTTGCACGGGAAACAAACACAAGAACATTTCCTTGTCCACTTACAAAATATATCCTTCTTGTCATGTGGTAAAAATCAGATTGAGCAGCAGTCTACAGATAGAAACCATGTTTTGCACTGATAGTCTCAAACAAAATTGAGGTGTGATTCTCTAAAACACTGGGTTTCGATGGATATACATGGCGAGTGAGTATCTTGTAGCAGTAAAGGATCACTTTTTCTATGTGCTGCCTTTAAAACTGCTTCCTCATGCAGAAGCTGATGCTGCTGGAAAACATGCAGATGCATGCCTACTGTGTTATGTGTTGCTGGGATTCCCAAAAATGAAAAAAAAGGAAGCTGTTTCATGCCAGACTAGCAAGATCAGAGTGTGACTATTTTAGAATTGTTTAATGTTTAAATGCATAGGTTCCCTTTTCCTTGGAAGAGGTGGGAATGGCGGATATAAGAAGTGGCTGTAAAGAAGTGTCCCTGTCACCACGGGCTATGTTCTGTCCTGTGTCCTTTGGTCCTTCCTGCAGGCCCAGGCAGTGACACCCTTCGTGCTCTTTTGTGCAGTCTCTGAAGCTGGGCGAGGTAAAGAACTCCTTTTTATTTTACAAGTTGCTGGTTAACCTTGCCCAAAAAGGGGGAAGGAAAGCATAATTATTAAGCAAAGCATATTGCAGTGCTTAGGATGCAGTAAGCATCAACTGAGATCCCATCTGGATGTGCCAAACATGCTTGGTGATAAGCAGCTCAATGTGCTTTGGTTCTTGTCTAGCCAGATTCACATACTAGGGCTTTTTAAAATTAACCACTAAAATTTTTTTTTCTTTTTTTTTTTTTTTTTTAATACTGGTTTTGATTCCTAGCACAAGGAGGTACTAAACTCACGGATTTTTCTAGAAGAATATTATTTATTCTGATACACGTTATCCAAGGCCGCAGAATTATTATTTGGAATAAACTCTAGGGATTGAAGCCTTATGTTACAAGAGAAGGCTGGAGAAGTCTCAAGGCTGTGCTGCCTGATTGTGCTGAGCTCCTGTCCGAGGCTTGCTGTGCCCCAGGCTGCCCTGACGCTCCTGCCCAGCGCTGCGGCCGATGCTGCTCGCGGGGCGGCCAGCGGGGGCCGGGCCGGGGCCAGGGCCGGGGCCGGGGGTGGTAAGGCGGTGTCGGTGCCGGAGGGGCTGTCGCGACAGGGCGANGGCCCGGCCGGCCGGGAGTCCCGCCGCTCCGAGCCGGTGATGCTGGCGGCAGCGGCGTTGCCCAGCCAGCTCTTTCGGGGGCTGCTGCCTCGGGGAGAGGAGCCCTGCAGAGCTTCTGCTCTCTGTGCTACCCCGTGTATCCTAGCAGCAGCGAGGATGCCGGATTTCCCGCACGATGTTCAATTCTAAACCTCGATTTTAAATTTTAAAAAATTTGCCTATCGCTTATTTGTTTGAGAATCAAATGAAGGAAAACATGCAGGCAGACCGTACTTTAAAACAGACCTAAAATGCATTTCGCCTCAGGAAGAACAGAGAAGAGGGCTGGTAAGTAAAAGGACAGCAGATTGAAGTCTGAGGAGGATCAGCCCCAGAAGTCAAAATGAGGTCACCTGACAAAGGAATTTTCACGGTGCCTTTGGGGAAATAGGATCTGTAGCAACGACCCACCTGAGGTCTGCACTGATCACGGCGTTCCCTCCACCAACTCCTGCCTTCAATAGTGTCAGCAGCAAAGCTAATAGAGGAGCGGGCTGGCTGCTTTGGCAGCAGAAGGGCTGCTCTCCGTGCGCCCCTCCGCCTGGCCCGGCCAGGGCTGCTGTGCTGCTGCTGCTCCTGGCAGCGCGCTCAGCCCCCAGCAGCTGGGCGGGAAGGAGGGAAGGGACAGCAGGGAGCTGTGGCTGCTGCCCGGCTACAGCTGTGCCAGAGCCCTGGCTCTCATTATCTCATTGTTTTCTCGTCTCTTCTGGGGTTTCCTGTTGAGGTTCTGGGGAACTAGAAAAGCAGTTTTTAAGGTTGTCGCAGGTACGTAATCTTAGTCATTATTTTTCTCTCAGACGCGAGATAGGTAATGTTTCATGGTAGTATGGTACTTGGGTATTTGGCAGGCAACTAGGGAAAGAGAATATTAGAAAATAGTTTTCAGTGTTTCTAATATCCGATCCCTAAATACCTAAAGTCTGCAGGAAATGAGACAAATCATTTCATTGCTGATGAGGAACTGAGAAAATATCCATCTGCTTTGATGATTTGGGTTCTTTGTGCTTTCTGATGTGCAAACAGATACAGTTCGATTCCAATGCTCAGTTTTGCAGAGGAACAGGCTCACATTTTTTTTTCTCAGACGCAAGTCTTTCCAGATATTTTGACACCAATGTCTCAATGTCTTAAGAAAAAGTTTGGGTTTTTTTACTTCACTTGTTGGATTTAATTAAACAGTAAATCACCAACTCTTTTGTTTCTTTCCAGGTTACTTTGATGATAGTGAATACACAGAGGCTTGTTTTGTCTCTGAAAAAATAGGGTCTGTCCTGAATGTTTGAATTGCTTCAATAAACATGAAAATAAGCTTAAGAATTTCCTGAGCTCACTGTTCTCAGTAACAGGAGTTCTGAGAAGAGGAACCTTGTCCATTCTGTCTGACTAAGATGATTGTAAAAGACTATGGATTTTTGACTGACTAGATTTAATCCTCAAATGTATTTTTGCAGTGTGCACTTTGTAGTTTACCAAAAACTTCAAGTTAAAGCAAAGCCTTTGATTCTTAAGATTTTCTGTGTAGAAAATACTTTGTGGCTAGATGAGAAACTGAATTTTCAGCATGTAGTATTTTCCAGAAAATGCTCCTGGTTTAGTGGCAGAGACTCTTTACAGCCTGAGAAGGAAGGCACGTGTTTGTGTCACTGTGCAATTAAAGCTACAGTGGAAAGTGATTATATATAAAAAGTATGATGTCTGCTTCTGTAGGTAGGCTGTAATACACTGAATAAATCCATAAATTAATAGGAAGGCTGCCTTGATCCCATGGGAGGGGCACTGGTTGCAGCCATGCAGCCGAGGGAACACAGAGGTGCAGTGTTCAATTGCAGTGCCTCGGCTGCTGCTGAGACAACCTGGTACCTAAGAACTGACATTCCCAGCCCTGGGTTTTCGTTCACCTGCTAAAAACACTCAGAATGTGTTCTGCATTGGATGCTTTTCTATGGCATGGTGCTTTATAGCACCTACTGCATTTGTTCTGCTGAGTTTATTAGGTTAAGGTTTGAACAAGGTGGACATGAAGCACTTTATTTCTTTGTGTCACTCCTAAAACTTGAACCATAACGTTTTTTCTCTCTGTTGTCTTAGCTGTAAAGGACCCTACAGCTGTAGAAAGAGCAAATTTATTGAACATGGCTAAACTGAGTATCAAAGGACTCATTGAATCCGCCTTGAGCTTTGGGCGCACTCTGGATTCCGACTACCCACCTTTGCAGCAGTTCTTTGTTGTCATGGAGCACTGCCTGAAGCACGGCCTGAAAGGTGTGGAAATCACTCTAGCTGCATATTTCTCATCCCAAGCATGCCATTTTTATTCCTTTCTTTCTGGAAGTGGATAAAAAATGTGTAATGCTGCATAAAGAATTGAGAAAAATATGTAAATGCTCACCTTTTATAATGAATAGTGTAATTATTAATTTTTTCACCACATATACTTCCACATTTACCAGCTTGTCCTTTTGTGCAGCATTTGTTGTAAGTGGTCCAGGGTTCACCAACTGCTTGTATGTATCTAGTGTATATTTTTAGCTAGACATCCTTTTTATATTATTTTTTTCTTGTATATCAATTTTATACTCACAGCAAAGTAATTTGGGAATTGGCTTTGGATACTGGTGAGCTGACCAGTGTCTTAGTTATCTTGAACTCTGGACTCAGCAGTTAACCCTTTCACACACCAGATATTATGAAGGAAGCTACTGCAGTAATTTAAATTAATTCAGTTACTTGATTTTTTGTTTTCATAGTAAGAAAATCCTTTCTAAGTTACAATAAAACCATCTGGGGTCCTCTGGAACTTGTGGAGAAATTATATCCAGAAGCTGAGGAAATAGCAGCAAGTGTCAGAGATTTGCCTGGCCTTAAGTAAGTAGTATTGGTAAAATGCAGCAGGAAAATAAAGGACCTGATGGAGAATCTGCAGGTGTCTCATGATTTCATTTGGTATTAATCAAGCCTTTGAGCAGCTAGCACATGATGGTGGGGGAGAGCACAGGTGAATGGGAGGTGGATAACAACAGTGCAGAAAGGAGCAGGCTGTAAATCAGCCCCTCTGCAGTCTAGAACTGCAGCAAACATTAATGAGTAGTCAGCAAAGGCTGCATCAAACCAAAGGGTGACATACCTAAGAGGAAAGAATTAGGCAGCTTCTGAGATTCTTGTCTGCTAAGAGGTGAATTTATTCTCCTCCCATTCCACTGCACTCTGCTTTTGTATTTAGCTTTATAATCGGCCATAAATGAAATTCCAGAATGGCTTGGTTACACTGATTGGTGTATGGTAGCATAAGGGTTCTAATTTACAGCTTTAGGCCTTATCTAAAGCACATAGGCATGTAAATTATTATTTACTCTTGTGGCAGGCCAGAGGAAGTAATAATCTTTGCCAAGTGTGTTACTGTCCTATCCTAACACAGCTTGCAAGGGGTTTTTCTTTGTCATTTATGTGCTTACCATTTGTAAGTATGCAAGCACTAGAAGAGGAAGTTCAAAAGGTCCAGGTGTAACTTGCTGGAGATTTGTGTTTGCCAGTTACATATGTCTTCATCTCTTTTTGCATTCTCTTCCTAAGATATCACTGAATTTATACACAATGAAAGGTAGGATTGAGGAAGTGTGGGGTGAAGCCAGAGAGTAGAATTGGGAAGGGAGGCTGCTGTGGTGGCTTGTGATGGGTACTTGGTTCATTTTCTTGCAATTCCCCATAACTGTTAATAAACAGATTGCAGAAAGGAGTCTCAACTGTTGCAAACATTTTCCTTCAGCAGAAAACAAGATTTTATCAAGATTATCAGGCTCTTGTGCATTCTATACTCCTGTTTTTCCACAGTCTGCTCCCAAGCTCATCTGAGTAGTTGAAAATCTTTCTGTTATCCCAAAGCTTGGAGTCAAGGCTAAACATTATGGATGGTGATTCTTAACTAATAGTTTAAAATACCCCTTCAGAAACACCAATTGCTCCACCAATAGACTGATAAGGTGTTAAAGACCACGATTTAATCAATATGTTATTAATTTGGGACTGTTTGCCCTTTGTTTCAGGACACCACTGGGGCGTGCCCGGGCCTGGCTGAGGTTGGCGCTGATGCAGAAGAAAATGGCCGATTATCTTCGCTGTTTAATCATTCAGAGAGACCTCCTCAGGTAAACAATTCCTTAGATTTTCTTTGCAATTTATTTTCAGTGGTTTGGTCTCCTAAAAAATAACCCTGCATTCCCCCACTGTTCAGAGTAAGCAGTGGAGAGGCGGTGACTTCATCCCTACCGTGTGTGGGGTTTCCACTGAGTAGCCATTGAAAGGAGGGCTCTTGCTTTGGACTTGGCTTTCACAGTTCTAACACTGGCATGGCTCTCTTCTAGTATAACTTCTCCTGTCTGGTGGAGTAACTAAAGCACAAATGGAGAAAGATACTTCTTAATTTCAGTTTTGTAAGCTATGCATGTTTTTAAGACTGACTTTGTGCCTAGATAATATTGGTATGTCAGGACGTCACTGGTGTTCAGCAGCTATGGACTTTTCCAGTGAAAAGACAGTTTGTTTCATAGAATCTCAAATTTTATTTTAAAAGTGCAAGGAGAAGAAAATGTTTTGTGTAGTATTTATATTTTAAAAACCTTTTTAGCATTTCAGCCCTTTATGTTTCTTGTTTATCCATTTAATCTCTTTGTTTGGTCCTTGAGTTTCAAGCATGTATTCACTAAATTCCAGGCATTTTTTCACAAAAGGCAATTATTTTGCATTGCTTGCAGTGCTTCTTAACAACTTAAGAGTTGTGTGACTCAGTGTGGCCAAACATCCTTTTGCTGCAGTCTCCTCTTCAAAACTGGCTAATAGCAGGTGTAGGGAAGGGCCTTTTCTGGGTTTGTTTTGTCTTGTTTGCTTTTCTTTACAGTCAAAGTAAATCTTGTCACCCTCCTCACAGTGTCCCAGCCATCTGGAGCCTAAGGCAATATCCTTGTTTTTAATAGCTTCTGGGACAAACCATGCACTTTGAATTTTTAAATATTTATGAGGTGAGAGTATGGGCAGGCCCAGTTCATCTTTAAGGATGCCGTAGTAAGGCTACAATAAGAGCAAATTTAGATATGTATGTCACTTATGATTAATTTATTTGGGTGCATCTATTATGAATATACCAGTAAGATGCAATTTTCTCCTTCAACACAGTGAGTTTTATGAGTATCATGCACTAATGATGGAGGAAGAAGGAGCAGTTATTGTTGGGCTGTTAGTTGGGCTGAATGTGATTGATGCCAACCTGTGTGTGAAGGGAGAAGACCTGGATTCACAAGTAAGTCCATTCAGGTAAAGGAATGTACATGCTTGTAAGAGTTTTCTGTTCTTTTGTTTGTGGATTTTCTTACTTTGGAGACTTGAAACTTGAAGAGTTTTCTGTTCTTTTGTTTGTGGATTTCCTTACTTTGGAGTGGTGACTTGTTAGAAATCCTACTAGAGACTGTTCAGGGTGTGATGATCCAGGTCCTGGATCTGTGGGGCTGTTGCCTTAACCTCATTGTCAGTGGGGTCAGACCTTTAAATGGAGATAATGGTCAGAGTGCAAGGGTGTAGTTTTGTGCTTTGTCCTCAAATGGGAGTAGCAAGGCAGAGTCCTTTCCATCTGACTTGTGTGACCCATCCTTTCCCTCTGTGGGACAAGTGTAGTTCCATGATCAGTTTACCCTGCTTGGTTCATTTATTGTGGTTCTGGACCATCATAGCAATGATACAGGGGCCTGAAACAAACACTCTCTTTTGACCTAAAAGGGTGACTGCTTTGATTCTCTAAAGCCAGACTTGGAATTCTTCCTGCTTTGAATAGGCTTCGACTTTTAACCCTGATCTTTTCCAAGAAATTATTAACAGATTCTGTTTAAAGGTAGATGCACAGGTATTTGTAAGTAAGTGTAGACTGTGTTCAGCCCTGGGTTTTTTTTTTTTTCAGCTTCTTTGTAGAAAAAATCATAGTAGCTTAAGTGGTTATTACTATATTCATATATTTGATGAAGAAACAGCTCCTCTGAGAAGGAGAAGTTACAGCTAATTGGGTGTGTGTGCTTTCGAATCACATGGTTAACTTGTCCTCAGTTGTTTGTTCGAGTTACTGTGTAGTATTAGTTTCAGACATTGATCTTGTGTAAAAGAAGATATAACATTGACAGGCCTGTATTTCAGAAAACTTACCAGCTTGCTCTTAGTGTTGAGAATTAAATTTGTATCATTATAGACCACAAAATCTGTTGCTAGCTACACCTCAGCTATCACTGGGTGGCCTTGCTGCATGAAAGAGAAAACTCGGTTTGAGAAGGTAGTAGTGGCTGTGCAGATGAGATTCTGATTGCAGTGTGTCCATAATCTGACATTTGTAAAATGTCCAGAATAATTCTGTTTGTGAAGAGTAGTATAAAGAAGGCACCTTCTCAGAGAAGCCAGAAGCAGCAGGTTTTATTGGGCAGAAAGGCAAACTTCTGAACCTTGATGGAAGTCACAGCCAGGAGCATAGTTTTGGTATGTTAAAAAAATACTACTCAGTGGTGAAATGTGTTTATGCAGCCATAGTGAATTGAAATAAAGTAACTTTTATAGATAGAACATTTTACCTTATTTATTAGAGATGCTATTTTGCTTTAATAAGAAAAACACATTCTTAAAAAGTTGTTGGAGAAGAGACTTCTTAGAAAAGACATGGAAAGAACAAACAGGGTCCTGACAGGAGAGCACTGTGTAAACCAAATGAATATTGAACTTAGTAAAATCTTGTTTAAAGTTTTATAGTTCAGGTTTTCCAGCTTCTGGCTGAAACTGGATGAATCTTAAAAATGCTGTAACTGAGGTTGTATCAACTGCATAAATCCAGGGCTGTAAATATCAACAGCACTTATTTGTATGATATGAAACCGTACCTTTGCTTTCCCCTAGGTTGGGGTGATCGATTTCTCTGTGTATTTGAAGAGTGATGATGACATTGGGGGTAAAGAAAGGTATGTCTTCACAAAATACCTCCTGTTTTGCATGTTAACAAAGGATTTCTTGGCTGGGGCCTGTTCTTTTAGAAATAAGTCAGATTCCCTAAAGATGAAATTTTCTGATCCTGAGAAAAATGCCCCAGTGTGTTGTTCTGTGATATTAGTGAGCTGGAAGAATATTTGCAGTCTGAAGCAAACCTCAGCAGCATCACCTACTGCCTCCAAGTAGTGGGGGCTTGCCAGGTGGCAGTGAAAAGGAATCTGCAGACCTTTAAGCCCTCAGCTTGGGATTTGGTCAGAGTTTCAAAGGAACAGAGTTATGGCAGAGTAAATAAACATCCTTATCCTTCTCAGACTGTGTATATTATGTTTCATGTAGAGAAACTTTTTGCAGTTAAAGCATTGGATTTTTTGTGTTTCACTGATATAACAACATGTGTTGTTGTCTTCATGAGTGTGAGATGAAGTTGCTTCCTTTCTTTTTAAAACCACAATTGAGATGGATATTTGCATATGGTAAATATGTATATTTTCTGTCCATAGTTTAGTAGATAATTTTAATAAAGTCAATTTTATTTTGTGCTTGCTTTAGAAATGTACAGATTGCTGCAATATTGGACCAAAAGAATTATGTTGAGGAACTAAACAGGCAACTGAAGTAAGTATTACTTTGGAGTATGGGTGTCAGACCAGGCTTACAGGTAAATGCCTTTTGTACCACAGCTTTGTGAGAGAACTTCAGAGAAAGAGCTGCAAATTCTCTTTGTTTAGACTGAATATTTAGTGAAGTAGGAAAAGCCAGTCCTCTGGAGAGACTTAGGAAGTGTCAGTTTTCATGCTTTTGGACAGCCAAAACCTTTATTCTTCAAAGAAACACAAAACAAACAGGCCAAAGTGATGAAGGTCCTTATGATTCATAATTTCACAGGAAGGAAAAGCTTGTTCTGGATTCTGATTGTGTTCTGTTTAACAGTTTGGCAAAAGTGGCTTTGAATGTTCTGGTGAATCTGTATGTTTTTATTTCTTTGCCTTTCACAATATTTTAGTTTGTGGCTTTAATGCCTAGGACTGAAACTGAATAAACTCATTGCTTGCTAGAAGCTGCTTACATGTGGTAGGTTGTGGTTCCCATTGAAACAATTTTCAGGCAAGCAGCATTTTCCTCTTAATTTGCTGGATGGAGCAAACCTAGTCCACCGCTGTGTTTGTTACTGTGCAAACAGAAGAACAGTGATTTAAATTCTCTGAGGAGTATTGTATGAAATTAAACAGTTGGAAGAGCTACAAAGCTAAAAAAACCCAACAAACCAAAACCAATTAACAAAGCCAGAAAGAACTTCTGTAGAATCTGTAGCCCAGCTGATCTGGATCCTTCTTGAAATGTAATCATCTTTTTAAATTTGGTAATCTGGATCGTTGGTTACTATAAGGCTCCTGTTGGAGTAAGGATACTCTGCTCTGAAATGGTGTCACTGAGCAGGAACCTTCAACAGCACAGAAAAGCTGAGCACATCAAATATGAGCAAAATGAAATTAAAGGGGGAGAAAGGAGCTATCACAATTAAGAGCAGTGGTGTTTGTGTGATGTCATTATCCAGGTGAGCCTCTGTGTGTTCTTGTACACTGGTTTATGCGTAGAATTTCCTGCCCGATCAGTGGTTCAGCAACTCCCATTTTATTTCAGTTCAGCTGTTTGTGTTTAGACATCTTAAAATGCATTAATCTCTCTGACCTGCTGTTCCTAATGAACTGGAAACTTCTGAGGACACCACAGAGAAATATGTGAAAAAGTAAATGGTGTTACAGAATAAGTTTTCTGTTTCCCTGTGTATGAAGCACAGCCTAAAAAAAAGGTGCTTCCTGCAGAAATAGGCAATCAGGTTATGGAAAATAACCTGTATGTAGTTTGATACTATAAAAAGCAACAAAGTAGTAAAAGGCAATAAAAGTCTGGTGAGACTCCTAAATGAAGTCAAGAAGCATCGAGATAGCCTGAGGACAAATCTCAAAAAAAATGCAGAGAAACAAATGATTTTATAGAAGAAACGTATTTTGGAGGAAGAAAATCTGGAGAATGGTTTTGTTCTATAGGAGGGAACTCATTTATCTTTTGGATGCAATATAGTTGTAAGGATAAAGGAAAGGGAGAGTGCATGAGAAATTATAGCCAGCCAGGAGTTTAAGTGACGGGAGTGACACTGGGAATTGGAAGGAAGTATATAGATGTTCAACAAAGGAGAGTCATTTTCTTCTCTTTAGGAAAACCTCCAATAATGGGAGCAGACCTCACAGCTCTTAATCATTAATCACTGTACCTGGCATTAAAGCTTTTGAGCTTGGTTAAATGAGTTTCGATGTAATCTTGAATACCATTGTTTCTTTTTCCCTTTCAGTAGCACAGTTAGCAGTCTACATGCAAGAGTTGACTCACTGGAGAAATCAAACACTAAACTGATTGAAGAGGTACTTTTTTTTTTAGTAATGTGTAGCATATTATTTTCTCTGAAAGACTGTTTTTCGAAATGTACTTACATTATTTTAAGCCATGGAAGTTCTGTATAATATATTCAGATACCTTTATTTTGGCCTAAAGAAGAGGGGCAGCAGCTGCAGGGATTTGAAGTCAGCTTGCCAGGTAGCCTCTAGCATCAGTACATTAATTCTGCAGAACATTGCAATTTCCAACTTTGGACAAAATGAGAAGAGAATCCTTTCTTAATACCAGCTGTCAGTCTTGTTTGTGCAGATGACTAGTCTAGAATGGATGGTACCAGTTGCTACAAAGAGACAGAAGGTAGTTCACCAAGCAATTTCTGTTCCAGTTCTCAGCTTTAGCCAAAGGATTGTTTCTTGCTTGTTTATTGGATGCTCATATACAGCTTTTAGATTTGTCTGCTTCTGGGTTTGTGTTTATAGCCTATATTTCTGGTTATCTTTGATGCTTGACTAGTTTCCAAAATTTTTAGCTTTATAAGAGAGAACACCTTTTTTAGTTAATGAAGTGAAAACTTCATAATTGAAAACTCTAAATTCAGCTGCTGAAGGGACAGCTAGCTCACTCTGGGAATAATGTATCCAGACAGAGTGAAAACTTTTTTTCTGAGTGTTAATTCTCAGAGTATTCTGGTTCCTTTATAAGCCTTCAGCCCAACTGTACACCTATTTTAATCCTTTGGCTTATAATTCTGACATTAAGCTATATACTGTAGGGCCCAGTTATAAAGTGTCATCTTTTGTAAAGATGTTTGTTTTTCATATGGGGGAGGCTTTCTTACATAAGCTGCTCCATATGATATATGAAAATGCCCAAAAAAGAAAATGAAAACTAGATGAACTTAAAGCCAAGTGGAAATAAACAGTTGAGGACAAGGAAATAAAACTGGGGGGTCTTTAAATCATAATGTAATCTTTAAGTCATAATGGAGCAATGAGAAGAAAGCAAGTTCTTAACCAGTCATGAGACAGTGAAGTATCCTGAACATGCTGCTGCCGTTTAATGACAGTGACTCATTATTAAAATCAGGAGCTTCATGCTTTCTTTAAAAACAGGTAATCCTCTGTTTGGCAGACAGGGAGAATAGACAGAGAATGTCTTGGTCTTGCATTAATCAGAACACTTTTTTCTTCATTTCTACTCACAAAAGTGGTCACAGTGCTTTTCTTTTTTAAAAATTTGTTTCTTTTCAGTTAGCAATAGCAAAAAACAATATAATTAAACTTCAGGAAGAAAACCATCAATTAAGAAGTGAAAATACTCTGATTTTAATGAAAACACAGCATCATCTAGAGGTATGTTAGTTTTACCACTTTTAATACTGTAATGTAATGTGGTTAATTTTTGTTCAAAAGTTTGTACATCTCAACTTCAAGTAAGCTTAACTTGTCCAAATCTGAAACAACATTTATGAGGGAAGGGACTTAGTAAATCTGTGGAGCTGTCTAAATGGCATAAGTAAATTAAAATTCTAGGACACTAGATTGTTTTACAACCATATGCATGTATAGTGTGTCGCCCTGATTTTTCAGCTTTCTGTTTGTGTCTCACAGTTCATAGTTCTTAGGTTGTTTCTCACACACAGTTGTTATAAATAGAAGCAACGTTTTCCTTAATTCAAGGTAGTTTACAGTCTTGTTCTTAGAGATATGGACAGCTGATGGACAGTTGTCTTGACCAATGGGATGGGGAGAGGTGTCAACCTTCTCCCCCAGTCCCTGGCCTTTGTAGAAATACTATAAAAGTGGAGTCAGATTTTATAATAAACAGTTCACGCCTTCTCACCAAAGTGAGTGTGTGTGTGTCTGTGTGTCCAACAACAGTAATGTATTCAAGTGACACCAAAGGAGGACAGTACTGCAGTACTGATGTTCATTTTGCTGGTTTTACTCGGTTCTCATTATCGAACCAACAGCCACAGAGCAGAAACAGCTCTTGCCATGTTTGTCCTGTGCTTGGAGGATGTGTTTGTAGGTTTTCCTTTATGTTCCCCACAAATGTTAAATTTATGCCATTGAACTGCAGAACTTATAATGAAGACAGACAGAGCCTCTGTATCTTTGTAGGCAACTAAAGTGGATGTGGAAGCAGAGCTTCAGACATACAAACACTCGAGGCAAGGCTTGGATGAGATGTACACTGAGGCTCGCAGGCAGCTCCGGGAGGAGGCCCAGCTGCGGCAGGTGAGCGTTCCTGGCACTGCGCAGCACTCGCTGCAGGAATTCTTCTGCTGCTGCTGAGTTCAGATGCTGCATTTCATTTACTTCAGGAGCCTTTTCTCTAACTGCATGTTGCAGCAGCTCTCCTGTTAGAGGGCAGAAATGAGCCAAGACACAGACTTTTTGTTTAGCACAGCATGAGAAGGGTCCTGGTTTATTCCTCTTTACAGCTCAGCCATCCTGACTCCAACTATTCACCGACTCTGGCTGCAGCAAGCTCCTGCTGTAGGTTTCCCTTGCAGCCTCTACCTGCTGGTTATTCCCTGCTGAACTCTGACTGCAGGGATTGGTGTGCACACTGTGACTGCAGGCTTTTACCCAGCAAGACTATGACTGCAGGGATCAGTTTGCAGATTCTGACTGCAGGCTTTTACCCGGCTAGACTGTGACTGCAGGTTCCAACAACAGGCACTAACTGCAGACCCAGAGTGACCTCACGGCAGTGATTCTCTCTCCCCAGGAGCCGCCTTCTTCATCCTTCTGCCATTCATGATCCTCTATGATGATCCCTCCCCTTACCAGCTGAGCCACTCCCTTTTCTCACACTTCCCTTTATTGGCTAGAGACTCATCAGGGGTGAGGCTGAATTGGGTAATTAACACAGCTGTTACTAATCAGGGGTGAAGTCACCTGTATTCCCTTCTCCTACAACTGCCAATAGTATAAAGGGAATTTTTACAGAGCAACAATATTTCTATAGTAATATTGCTGAAGAACAGTAAATAAATGACCACATTTTTCTTTGATAAATTTTTAGGTAAGCTTTTAGCAATACTGTATGCTCTCTATCTGTGCTAAATCTTTCCTGTGAAAATACAAATACTTCAGTTCTATTTTTATAATTAATACTTAGGCAACTCTGTACAGCACTGGCAGGGTAATTTCTTACATTGTGAGTTACCTTCTCCCAAAGTTAAAAACCCCCATTGGTCAGTTAGTATGTAAGTGTAATATTTATGGATAATTGGCAAAGGTAAAGAGGGGCAGAATTTCTGAAGTGGCAAAATAGGTGGTGCTGCAGCTCAGTTAGAGTTTCAAAACAGAAAAAAATGATTCCATAGTTATTTAAATCCTTTGTGTTGCATTGTGCTTGTGTTCTCCAGGACATGGAGAATGAGCTAGTGGTTCAAGTTAGCATGAAACATGAGATAGAGCTTGCCATGAAGTTGCTGGAGAAGGATATCCATGAGAAGCAGGACACTCTCATCGGCCTGCGGCAGCAGCTTGATGAAGTTAAAGCAATTAACGTGGAAATGTACCAAAAGCTGCAGGTAAAGGGGCAATCAGTGTTAAACTGCTGAAAGGATCACAGAGAGAGAAATGCATTATTACCATTCTGGTCAGTTGAACGCTGCTGTTCCCTGGAGTTTCCATTTCCTTGTGCCTCTTAGGTCAGCTTGACATTTTGGAGCATTACCCATGTAAGCACGGTTTCATACAAAGAAGTTCTTAAGGCAGTCACTTATTGGGTTTAAGGAAGAAAAGAGCTTGAGGATAAGATCACAGCCTAATAATATCCTATGTGAAATAGAGAGAGTAATAGTGTACTGTACCAAGGGTATTTTTTTAGCCTGTGTTGTATAAAAACACCAGAACAATGTAGGCACATAGTGAGGAGTTGAAGAGAAGCCCTGGCCTTCCAAAGTAGGGAAAGGAAGACAAGAATATGTTAAATGGAAAAAGCTAATTACAGTTTTGGGTTTATTTTTAAATCTGTTAACAAATTAAGAAAGCCTCTTAACAATGAAATGCCTTTTTTGGAAGAATATGGATCTCAGGGACCCCAAATGCAGTTAACAAATGACCAAATACCATTGAATTATTTATGCAAAACATGAATTTGGTTTGGGGAATGAATTAGGAAAACCAGCACAAGAAACCAGTCAAATCTGTGGCAGAATGAGGGAAAAAAATATAGGATGCTGCAGAGAGATAATTGAAGGGATGGACAAAGGATTCTACTTTACTATCTGCAACTGTGAGGAAACTGGACCAGAGGATGGGAAATATAAATAGAGCGGGCCAGAAAGATAATGAGAGAGAATGTTCTCCAGTGTTAGGATCTGGGAGGATCCCAGATTTTCATTTGTAGGATTTTTCTGGACTAAGCTCTTTGCTCTTCACTGGTAAGGTTCTAATGGGCTGCTTAGTTAGTGAATTTAAGTTGACTTCCATAGTGGTTATCTAAGGAAGGAAATCAAAGGGGAGCATTTATACTTATTAAATAGCATCTACACTTGCAAAGTATAAAACTACAAAATTTCTAGGCATAAGATTTTACGTACTGTCCTCAAGGGTGTTTAGAAGGCAATCCTTAAAGAGAATCAAAACTTGGAGCCATTTTTACCAGTTGCTCCTTCAGATACTGAAGAAAAAGCCCCCACAAGGTAATAGTGCAATGATACCAATTTCAGTTTTAATCTCTTCTGTAACACAGGTTTCGGAAGATGCTATGAAAGAAAAGAATGAAATAATTAGTCGATTAGAGGATAAGACCAATCAAATTAATGCAACTATGAAACAACTAGAACAAAGGTACAGCCCCATCTTTGTTTCTCTCCATTCACAACTCCACCCCCTTGCACCTTACTGCATTCCTACAGTTGCCATTGAAATGTAATTTTCAACTAGAACATTTAAACCAAACCTTCCTGAAATTCCTAATTAGTGCTTTGCTGTTGGACTTGGTTTTTTTTCTGTTTGACAAACACACTCACTTTAAATACAAACTTAATCTTTCAGTTTTCTTCCTCTACCATCTTTTTTCTGGTCCTAGGTTTTTATGCTGATATCAAAAGTTGTTCTTTCAGTTGTTGCAAAATTCTGATTCCTTATTGCCTATTTTTTTTCCCCACCTGAATGAAATGCAATAGAAACTGAAGCATTAATCTGGCTTATACTTAAGCATATGCTTAATATAAACATTAATGCCTTCAAGGATCACTGGTTGTTTGCTGAAGCTGTTATAATTGTTGTCCACTGCTTTGGAAGTGCCACTATTTCAGTGACTTTAAGAGTTTTCACACTGAAAGGTTGAAAAGTGAAAGACTAAAATTCCAGAGTATAATTTTCCATTATGATTAGACTGCATGTACTACATAATATTAAGATGTGATTCACATGTTTTAATTTAGTGGCCTTATATGCAACATTGATCTTTCTAATTGTAAAATATAACATATCCATAAGCCCTGTCATGTTGGTGTTTGACATGTCTTTTTTTTCATTTAAATCTGATTATGAAAAACATGCTTATGTATTAAAAAAAATTAGTGACATGAATATTCTTTTATTGACATCCTTTTTTCCCTCTTTTTTCTTTTTCTTTTTATCCTTTTATCCCAATTTTTGTTTTTACTGTTTTGCTGCCTTCATCTGTCTTTGATTTTTGTCCACTGCATTCATGAAGTGACAAAGATCTGTTAACTCAAACTAGGACTATTGCAATGTCATTCATCAAATGTGCCAGCAATGAGGCTCAGCACCAGTACAAACTTGTCAAGGATATATCATTCTGAAAGCTCCTCCAGATCTCTTGTGTTGAAATAATTGCTGATAAAATAGGACTTCAGAATTTTCCAATTAAAACTTGGAAGTGGTATTAGAAATCCTGCACTGTAACTGATCGTAGCTGGGTTCTGGTTTGTTTTTTGAAAGAGCATCATCTCCGATCTCACTTTACCCCTCCTAAAAACAAAAACAAATAGTAAATTACTGCACTATTATTAAGCAAATGTAAGCTAGTTTTCTAATGCTATTGAATCACTTCTTAGTCAAATTTTATTTTAAGAGGTTAGATATCTTTACTTTGACTGTACATTTTTATGACACTTGTGTCTAATTAGTGATTTTCCGGTTCTTTGGTACTAAGAGATTGTCCTAGAGTGACAGAGATTTAAAAAGTAGCCCTTCTGGCTAATAATTCCCTTCTCCCCTGCTTATTCCTTTCACTTTTAGGCTGTATTTATCCCAAAAGCACGCTCTCTGTTGGGTTCTGTGGTTGTAACTAGCGCTGTTTTCTTAAACAGAGCGGCAGGAGTTGGAGGGAGGGAGCTGAGCTCTCAGGAGGATGGGTGTAAGAAAAGAGGGTGGTGTCAACATCGTGTTCTGTGTGTGCAGGAGGGAATGAGAGCCTTTGGGCATCCAAGAGCTCCACCTCCCCCGTGTCATGGCCGGTAAAATACTCATGGAGTGAAAATGTGTTTGGAGCCTGATTCGTGAGGGGCTCCAGACACAGACAGAGTGCTCCAGCAAATTCTGGAGCCGTGACTCCTGCCGAGCACGCTGCCCTGGGAGGTGCAGCAGTGAGCAGGATTTACAATAGGGCCCAGCTCCTGAACCTGCCTAACCCGTTAGTCTGCTGAGGCTCTTGCCTGGCTGTGGCTGCACTGAGATCAGCACCTGTGCGGGTGTTGTGCCCAAACCCTTCCCCTTCCCTCCAGCCGTCATTAGGCAGCCTTTGCAGCTCCTGTTCCTGCTGGGGGCTGCTGCTTGCCTGCGCTGCAGAAAGAAGAGTTTAGGCTGCTGACTGCCCTTAGTACACTCCCTGATGTTTGCTCTGAAGTTTGTAGTGGAAGCTGACTGGGAAAATGATCTTAGAGTTTTGCAGCAGAAGGAGATGTGTTTGAAAAAGTGGGGACTGGATGCAGTAATATAGAAAGAGTTTCTACTGCATGGTTCTGCACTAGCTTATTCCTTGGTTCAGAGGCAGAAAGAACCTTTAACATGTGCTAGCTACTGAAAAATAAAAATCTTTCATCTTCAAAGAAAACCCAAACCAGAAACACTGACTAGAACAACATGAAGACCATGGCAGAAACAGAAGCCTTATCCACCTCACAGTCATCTATGCAAACAAGTATCTGCTCCAGTATCATCTGAATGCCAAATCCAGCTGCAGACTGCAGCCAGCTCAGCATCTGCCTGAATTTCAGCAGTGCAGCCAGCCCTGGTGCTGGGCTGGGGATGATGCTGCAGCTTTTGGGTAGCAAGTTCCCTTTCTGCCTTGCTTGTGGAAACAACTCTGCAGTTGATTTTGTGATTTAGGGAAGGGTTTAACATGCTTTTGGTGTTGATGTCTTGTGTGGCTTCAGTCAGCTTCTGCACAGGGGAGGGACCTGCTTTTTCCCAATATTCTCCTTCCCATGGCTTGGCCCTCTGTGCACCACCATTGCAAATGTGACTGGGAGCATTCTCCAAGCCCCTGGGATAGGTGAGTGAGATAGTGCACCCTTGATCAGGTAGTTTAATGCCAGCCTTGTTCACTTGTTTACCAGCAGCTTTTGGAAGCTCCCTCTGGTGCAACTCCATCAGCAGAAGCACAAAAGCAGACGTATTGCTGACACATCTTCTTTTTAGCTGACACTGGGAGTTGGGCGTCGCTCTGTGTTCAGTGAGCTGCTGGGAAGTGAGAAATCAGCCATCTCACTGATTTCTCCCACCACTTACCTGAGAGGCCCTGGAGAGAGTTTTGCAGATCACAGTGCATCAGGTGGGGACATTCACTGGGATTTTACAGGCTCTTGTATTCTCCAGACAGGTGTAACCACGATATAGCACAAGTCCCCTTTTAGTGTATTTACTTCTGTTACAATACATCCACTGGAGAGGAACCACGGTGAACTAATGCATTCCAAGGGGAGTGTCAGCTGAACAAACCTGGAAGTCAGAAAGAAAAGATTAAATCAAATAACAATCCCTCATTTCTTGATTAATCACTTTGATTTGTCTTTAGTATGGAGCTATTTTAACCAGTGTAAGAATGCATTATTTTTAATACAGACTATTTAAATGAATTATGATGTAGCTGAGGTAGTTCTGTAAAGTAGTGGGTCCTGTCAGGGTGTATTTTGTTGTGTTAGGCTAGTCAAGTTTTTTGCTGTCTGATTGCAGTGCTCTGTATGCAACCTTCTGCCTCAGTTGTTTTGAGCTGCTTTTGCACAACACATGCTCTGCCCTGTCTTAATGGGTGATTAGTGCAAGCCAAGTACTTCTACAGGATTTACCTGGGGTTAAGAAAAGCTTCAGAAATAACACATGAACGTATGCTAAAGGAAAAGGAAAAGCATCAAGTTAAATGCTTCGATTCCAAAATATGTATCATGCTTTGGCACCTGTTATTCATGAGCATAAAATAAAACAATTATTACTTACAGTGATTACTCTCTTACTGTATGCAAACCCAGGAGCTAAGTTCTCTAGGCATTGTATGGATTTCTCGTTTGAGTTTGTGAGTTTCCCCCAAACTTTGTTTTTATTTAGAAATGTTTCTATTTCCCCATTTTTCTTTTATTTGTCTTCTTCACCCTCTACACCCTAGTTCTAGCTTCAGTTTTACCCAAAGTTGATTTGAATTACACCAGATTGCAGCAAGCAGAGAAGGCTCAAATGGACGCTGAGGCTGAGGATGAGAAACTTAAACAGGAATATGTGAATAAATCTGAAAGCCTGCAGAACGAATTCTCCCAGAAGGAGAAACAGCTGTGAGTATTTCTTTCCTATTTGGAAAAATGCATGGCAGTGAACATTCTACGTTACAATATATCCTCTGTCCTAATACAGGCTACTTGTTGTTAAATGGTTTTGACCAGAATGTAAATACTAAAGATGTTCCTGTCAGGTACTGGCAAGGCAGAAGAAAATATGTCACTCCAAGGAGGCCAAGCTGGCTTTGGGTGCCTCTAAAATGACATACAGCTTGAAAGGAAGGGGACAATCAGCATTATTTCTTGGCTAAAAGTGCCAGCTTAATTCAGGAGGAAATTATCCCAAATGGGGGAAAATACGGAGTGGAGTAGGGGTAAAACACACTTTTAACAAAGCCCACAAGTGTGGAGTAGTGTAGACTTAAACAGGAATGGCACAACAATAGTTGGATTGATCCAGCTTAAGGGTGAGGTAGGAGTGGTTTAACTACCACTGCACAGGAAATAAAAAGTGAAAATCCAGTGGAGTCATAAAAGTTAAAAGCTAATGTAAAAGCCAACCCTCTAATTTTTCTCCTGTTACATCCTTCAGTACTAATTGAAATCAGTATGTAATGTTAGAAGGTCCCTGTAAGGACAGGTGTTTTCTCTCTTTGGGAAGATAAAACATCAGTTATTTAAGTAAATCTTCAGCACAAAGATTGGGGCTTAAAAAATGGTGATTTCCAATCCAGTTATTAGCCCTCCCCTGCTTCTCTCAAACTCTGAATGTCAATCCACTTGTTCAACTGTCATGACAAATGTTCACTTTACTACCACAGTCACCTCTGCAGATTTGGGCAAAAGAACAGTTCAGACCCCAGCCTTAGAATTCTGCAATTCTGAAACCTCCAGGTCATGTTCACTTCTTTTCCAGCCAGATGCTGAGGTAGTGTCCCAAAATGTAAGTCTTTCCTTTAAAAGTGGGTTTGGTTTTAAAACAGGAAAATTAATGTGAATATAGGTTTCCCATCAAAAGTCCTTGCATGAATACTCTCAGATTTTTTTTTCCTCTTTTCCTGTGTTGGCACAGTTTAGATATAGAGGATTGACAGTGGGCTTCCACCCTTTGTTTTCTCCTCAACATTCTAAACACCAACTCCTCCATGAAACCAATAGTAAAATTCCAGCTAGAATGGGTTCTTCTATCAGAGTAGCCCTAATTCCTTTACCTGCAGTTCAAATAAGCCAATAGAATCTGTATCCCTCTTTATGCTGAACCTCAGCTGTGTAGAAAGCTCAATGAGAGTAGTAATTTGAAGTCCTTCCTCCTTTATCTGCAGTTCTGTTCAAAATGCTGTAAACCTTAGTCTAAAATAGAAGATTCACATCTAAGGGTGCAAAATTAAATAACTTTTATGGTATCAGAGATACCTGCAATGATTGTCTGCCTCACCAATGACACTGTGGCTGGTTGGTTTGGTTTATTTTAGAAACAAGCTGTATAAAGTTAAGGGGCTTTTCCTTATGCATGTTTTAAAAATACTTCAGAGTTTTGTGGTTATTCTTCTCTTACTCATTTATTTCGAAGGTCAGCTCTTCACAAGTATGTCATTTTCCTGGTCCTTTAAATAAACTTATTTTGAAAAGCATTTTCTAAGTGACAGTGCTTTGTTTATTATACTGATACCTAAAATATCATTATATCGACACGTTATTTCTGTTTTAGAAAACATGTGAATTAATAGTTTATTATGATAATAGTCTATTGAACCCAGAAATAAACTCAGTTTTGTTTTTAAAAGTGATACTGTTGTGCACAGTGATTTTTGTTTTGTTTTGTTTCCCCTGTTCTAGGCTTCAGCTGGAAACAGATTTGAAGATAGAAAAAGAGTGGCGGCAAACCCTAGAGGATGATCTTCAAAAGGAAAAGGAAACTGTATCTCATCTGAAAGCAGAGACCCAAGAAATAGTTAACCTTAAGAAAGTAAATTCTGCAGCAAATTTTGACTAGTAATTTAGAAATTGACTGCAAAGTTAGTTTGGACATAGACATGGTATTTTAAAGAATTTCTGCAAATAGATAAGAAAGATGACATTCATGTATTCTCACAAATAGAATGAGGAAAAAATGGGCTTTTTATTCCCCATTTAGTCCTCAGATTGGAACTCAGGACTTTGGATAAGGGAAAATGAAATCCTTGTTTTCCCTTCTCAGTCGTGTTGAAGGCTCTCTCTTCTCGCTGTGGGCTGGACCCATGGCTCCCCAGTGCTCCTGGGCTCTCCAGTCAATCAGGTTTATTTTCTCCCTGCAGTGGGCTACAGAGGCAGAAATGTTTCTTTATCTCTTGGGGTTTAAGAGAGTTTAATCTTGAGCAGTTGCTGTTCAGGTTGTGTTTGGAACTTACCAGTGTGAGGGATCACTTATTCACTTGGCTTTCTCAGCAAGATCAGCTTCCGTAGGGGCAGCTTTCTAGGCAGTAGAGAAAACACAATCTGAGAATAATCTGGTTTCATTTTATTGTGTTTGTTTTGTCTTAAGGAGTTCCTTAAACTTCAGGAGAAGAACAAGCAACTGAAAAGCATATGTGAGGACCAAGAAGCTGCTCTCCAAGAACTGGCATCCAAGCTGAGCGAGTAATTTCATTATTCATGATAACTTATACATATTATTTTTTTCATATACACTTGAATTAAGAAAAATAGTGGGACAGCAGCAAAGCATATTAGACAGTATATGAAAATATTACTGTTATTTTGATAACTAACCATTTATCAGGAGTCAGTGTATCCAGTTAGGTCAGGCCTGTTAAATTTTGGTTTTTGGCTGGTGGGGTGGCTGTGAGCTCCTGGGTAATGCCAGTGCTGTGAACAGAAAATGCTGGTGTGAAGGGCATTGTTCTGCAGTGAGAACAGTTGCCTGGTGTGGCAGTGGTGGCATTCCCAGAGGAGCCTCCAGGAGAAGGTAACAGCTCTGGCTCCAGCAGGGCAGTGCTGCTCTTCTTGAGCCCCACACAGCTGCCTGCTCACTTCCCCACCACTGGGGTCGGGGAGAGAACTGGAGAGGTAAAAACTGGAACACTCATTAAGGGTTGAGATAAAGACAGGTTAAGATGGAAAAGAAAAGCCACCCTTGCAAGCAAAGCAAAAGAAGGAATTAATTCTGCCCATGGTTGGGCAGGCGTTCAACCACCCCAGGAGAGCAGGGCCCATCCTGTGGAATGGTGCCTTGGGAAAGCAAACCTCCCTCACTCCAAACCTTGGAGTGCCCCCAGCCTTCCTCCGTTCCCCCAGCTTAGATACTGAGGATGGGGATCAGCTCCATGGTGTGGAACAGCCCGTTGATCACCGGGGCCCCCCGTGCTGCCCGTGTCCCCCCAGGTCCCAGCAGCCCCAGTCTCCTCCCACGGAGCAGGAAAGGCCTTGGCTCTGCGAGCGCTGCCCAGCAATCACAGCAACACCTCTGTGTCATCAGCCTGGGCTCGCACTGATCCCAAACACTGCCCCTGGGATGGAGATGAGCTCAGCCCAGGCACAGCCAGCACAGCTGCCCGCTCTGCAGAGGATGGAAGGGGTCACCAGCACCCTCCTGATTGTTACGTGCTGTTGAAGCATTTCATGATCTCCTCAGAAGTTTTGCTGTGATTTATGTGGCCTTTGATGCCCTGTAGAATAACTCTGTGTGTGTCTCCTGTGACTCAGTTCTCAGTGGGTTGGCACTGGATGGCTGTGGGGAGGCTGCTTCCTCCAAAATGACATAATGTGGTCTGGTATTTTGTTCAGAGGACTTGGCTTAATTTTTTTTAAGTACCTAAACCAGGTTTTAAAGTTGTTAGAACATAACTGACCATGTAGAAGTTTGAAGTACCATTCTCTCATTCTTTAGATCAAAGCTGAAAATAGAAGATATAAAAGAAGCAAACAAGGCGTTGCAGGTCAGTAGCATTTTGAGAAAATAAACTTTTTTTAACTGTCCTTTTTGAAATCTTTCATAAGCATGAGAAGACTTCTCTCTAACAGCAACTACTCCAGAAAGACTCATTGTACGATCTCCTCCAGTGGGAGAGAACCACAGACTCCCTGTAACCCCCTGGAAAAAAACCATTTGCTTTTGATTTTCCTTGTTTGATGCACAGCTGTGCATTTTGGCCCTTCTCTTGCATTTCTGACCCTTCTGTAATTTACAGAGTGTATCTGGGACAGAATGTGCAGCCAACTGAGCTTAAACTGCATAGTACCTCTCAATGATCAATAAATACCTGATCATCCAAGGAAATAAGTAAACTTGTATCATCACAGCGATAAAATGTGACCTGTAATGTCAGCAGGTTTGGGACTTAAAGACAGCAGGGAGCACTTGAGAGCAGAGATGTTGTCTGCACATGTTTGATCATCTGGCATATTGCTGCAGTCCAGGTGAAAGTGTCTGAAATGGCTGAGCAGAGTTCTGGGTTTATTAAGTGGTTTAAACAGAAGGAAGTGGACAACTCTTGACACTGTCCTGTTTGGTTTTTTGCTTCCCTGCGTCTTGAGGACTGTTCCCATGTGCTGAGCAGGGCCCCTGGCTTCACTCGGAGGCTGGGGTGCTTTTCTGCTCTTCCAGCTGAGGCACTGCCCAGCTTCACCACCTCGAGCAGGTTCTGACTGCACCCGTGCTCTGTCTTGTCCCCGAAGGTTTTGCAGTGGTTTGGAGCAGTCCTGTGCTGCTTTAGTGTCTCGGTGACATTACACTGGTCCCAGGGCACTGAGCATTCAGGCAGGGAGTGCTCTGCTCTTGATTTTTCTTGTCCCCTGGAGCCCAAAGTTTAACTTCATCAGATATGTATAATTATGAGAATTTTTTTCTCCAGGGCCAGGTTTGGTTGAAGGACAAAGAGGCCACTCATTGCAAGCTATGTGAAAAGGAATTTTCGCTTTCCAAAAGGAAGGTAAAACTTTAACAAGATTCCTCCCAACTTGTTTACAAGTATTATGTAATTATTATTACAAGTATGATGTAATTATTAATTATCTTTGAGGTGTGGCATGAAATGTCAATGATAAGGTGAATGCAGAGTTATTTTTGAGGTATTTTTCTAGTTCTTTCACAGGTACAATGCAGCTGGGCCCTAATTTCAAAAGAAACTGTGTCATGGTGAAGTTACACAAAGCAACTTAGTTAAAAATTACTTGACTGCTTTGTGGAATTGCTATCTCAAGCTCTTATCAGCTCTGGCACTGTTAGAATTTGACGTGTGTAGAAGTATTTTTATGGCATTTTTTATATACTAGAATAAGAAAATATGAGTTTATTGTCATTTTAAAGTAAAACATGACATTAATTTCCGTGCTTTATTAATGTGTGCAGGAAGTTTTCCTTACCTTTTGATCTTAAATCTCAATTAGCTACCTGACAGAAGCATCCACTGTTTCAGATATCATTGCTCAGGCTATATTTTTCTAAGCAGAATACATTCTTAATCCAGAGTTTGAAGGAAGTCTTCAAAGCACATATATATATATGTTTAAATGTCCAGAAAGACCATCTATCTGTCTGTGGTGCAATCCTGGGCCAACATCATTCGTGTAGGATTGCATCATAGTTTGGGATGTAGATGAATTATCTTATGCAAACTGACTCCTTGCTCAGACCCGAGAAATGAAAGGAATTTTGGTTTGGATTGCTCTGTGTTTTTTCTTGTTTGTTGGTATCCCATTACCAAGTACATTTCCTTTGTAAATTTAAATTTTTCATCTTCTGCCCGTGATTTAGCATCACTGTAGGAACTGTGGGGAGATCTTCTGCAATGCCTGTTCTGACAATGAGCTACCTCTGCCCTCTTCACCAAAGCCCGTCCGGGTCTGTGATTCCTGCCATGCAATACTTATACAGAGGTGCTCTTCTACTGTGCCATAAGATATTTATTACTTCTGGTGTTTAGCTCATCCTGTAAAAACCACAGCACCCACTAAAGAATGTACAGCAGTATTTCCAGGCTTTCAGGTAAGCCGTGGAGAGCTACAATTTCAAGGTACTGTGGACGAGTCACTTCTCTGCTTCCTGTTTAAACAAATGGAGACCATGGGACCCAAATGTAGAAAATGCACATCTAAAAAGGAAAAAACCCAGATGGGTATGTTGGTCTGCCAAATGGCTCAGCAGCTGTTTTGATAGGAAGCAGGGCTGTTTACACAGAAGACCCAGTGTTAATGTGTACTGGATGCGTATTTTAATTGTTAAGATGATCTGGAGAAAGGTGATACGCTTACAGGCTGATGTGTCACAAGTCCAACCTAATTCTGCTACAGAGTGTGCCTGTGATAGGCTGTTGTGAAACAAAACCAAGCAGTAGCTGGTTTTAAATGATACTGGAAAAAAGTATGGCCATTAATGCAGTGGTGTGAGAAGTCATTGCCAAATCCCGTGTATTCGTTTACCTCCTCTTCATTAGCAGGATTTGATACACCCGAGAACATTGCACTGGCAGCTGTTCTGTGCAGTCCCAGGTGTAAGGGGAGCTTTGGCCAGCCAGGGAACAAAGAGTGCCTCGGGGCACTTGCTGAAGGAAGGTGTGTTTTACTGAATGATCTTTTCACATGAACTATTAATTTCATGTATCTGTGTTTCCACTGAGAGAGAGCTGTTCACCACAGACCTCTTGTCTGACATTGTCTGTAACCTTGAACAAGGCTCTGCATTATTTTCATGCAAGTCATGCTCTCAAGCTTGTACATGTCACTGCATAGCTCTAGAAACCATCTAGAAAGACTGGGATAAAATACTGGGAATCACATCCTTTCTGTGTTGGACAGGGAGGTTCTTCCTTATTTTGTCACCATCTTAAACTTTCAGAGTTGGTTGCTAGACTTCATTTTTTCCCAGAGCACTTTTGAGCCTTTCTGAGTCTAATCAGTCTTGTCACTGATGGTAACTTTTGCTGGAATGTAAAATCCTTGTTCTTTCCATAGGCAAATAGAAAAATATCCTTTGATAAACTGCCCTCACTGCACCCTGCTCCCTTTAGCCACTCCTGGCATGGGCTCCAGCCCTGGACCCTCCACGCTCCAGAATTACCACCCTCGTAGTTCCTTCTGCTGTGGGCTTGGGGTAGCGTTGCTGACAGCAAAAGGGAGGCTGCAAACTGCTCTTTTAGCTGTCCTTGCACTTTGTTTAGCTTGGCTTTGAATATCCTAAAAGCTAACATTGCTATTCTTTTGAACACCTCCATGTAGTTGCTTCATGTAGCTTTTGTAAAGCAAAATGTTTTTAAAATGACTTGATGTAATTTTTTGTAACATACCACACAAATACTTGTAAATCTGTAAATAACTTTTGGAAAAAAATAAATTTAAGTTATCTCCAACTTAACTAAGAGAATAACGTCACATAATTTAAATTTGTAATTCAGAGTATTTTATTTTATTTTATTATGACTCAAGTTTATTCTTAGAAAGCCTTTGCCTGTGCTGGGGAGTGGGGTACCCTGCTAAAGGCTCCATCAGGTGCTGCTCATGTGTTTCCTGAGTGTTCCCAGGTGGGTTTTACGTGGGGCAGGCATGGAGGCAGCAGGGTTTGATGCAGGATAGAGATGGTAGGATAAAGCTAATCTGTACGGCTTTAATAAGTAACTTGTCAAAAGGGATGCAACTAAAAGGAAATAATTTAAAATAGGAATATAATGCATTTCTATAATGTACAATAAATTAATTTGTTTCTTAACTGCCATCTTTTCCTCCCCTCTGTGCCGTCCTATTTGAATAGGAAAAGTGTATAATTATTCAGATTGCTATTACTGGCTGCAGGTGAGACTTCTGCCTTGAACAAAATGAATGCTGGGTGTTCCATATGGTTTCATTTCTCTTGGCACCAAACTACATACCTGGCATGCTTTTAAGGGTTTTGGACATCACTGTGACTAATGCTGTATCTTTGTAAAAGATCTCTGTAAAACCCTGCTCTTGAGTCTAAATCCTTCTCACAGAGCACAGGAAGAGCTGTGGGGGTACCCACGAGAACCTGGAACTGTTCAGGCGGGATCGGAGCAGCATTTTATTGCTCTTGGGAAATGAGGCGCCTTCTGCCTGGCAGCGCTCCGCCCTCCCTCCCGCACACCGCGGGCACTCCGCTGCTCGCCTGGCGGTACCGCAGAGCCGCAGCCACAACCCCAGCGCGCTCCCCGAAGGCGAGGCCCAGGCAGGCGTCAGGGCCCTGAGCCCAAGATGGAAGCGAGGCAGAGCTGCAGGATTTAACCCCGCCGTGCCCGCGGTACCAACAGGCTTCCTGCAAGTGCACCTTTCCTGCGCCTCACTTTAAGGTACTTCCACAGTTGAAGTCACCCTGGGGCTACCCCCAATTTCTGCAGAGCAACAATGGCTCGAATGGTTCAGAACTCATTTCCCTCCCCGTTCCTAGCCAACAGTGCTCCGGTGCTTGGAAAGCTTCCTGTGCCAGTCACCCTTGCCAGCCCTTTGACACCCAGACACGGTCTCTGGTGAAATAAACTCCATTCTCCTCTCTCCCACAAGAAGACATTTATTACAGATATAACACAGTACTAGCAAAACAGGTGACAGACTTGCAATACCCAAGATCACATTTGACATTGTAAGGGAGGCATTGAGGACAAAGCAGTTAATTTGGGAGATCACACTGGCTCAGAAGAATAAATACCTTTTTCCATTACACATCAGGTATGTTAAGTGTCTTCAAACAGTAAGTTTCTTACATATCTTACATGTCACAAATGCACAAAAGGTTTTCTCAACGTGTTTGGGTTGTGTGTTACTGAAAAAGTATTGGGCCTAGAGAGATTTTAGAGATCTTGGCTTCTAATGAGCTGCTATGTAGAATGGCTTGGCAAACTTTGAATACAGACAAATCAGCTCGGTGCAGTGAAAAAAAATGCCGAACCACGTTTAAATACAGTAAAATCAAGAAAGAAAAGAAGTAACTTGCTTCCAAGTCCCCCACTCTTTCTAATAGCATGTTTGTGGAAAAAATACTAAGTAAAAAGCATCAAATCAATGAGTATTTGACCTATGTAGTGTTAGCTAAAGCTGTGCTAGTGTTTGTTAGATTTGCAGGTTACTTGTGTGAAACGCAGGCTCTGGAGCACTACGAAGCGTGGAAATCAGCGTGGCTGCTGGGTGCTGTGGGCAGAGCTGGGGTGCTGCTCCTTTACAGAGCTCTGCATTTGCTGGGGGGGCGGCAGCGGCAGCAGCAGGAGAAGCCAGAACAACGACTGAGCCTCCACAGCTTTGGGCTGCGGTGCAGGTATCACATACAATTCATCCAAAGGGTTTAGGAGTCATGACCAAATAAACTAACCTACCTTCTACCCTTCTCCCCTTAAACAAGTGAATGTTTACATCTGTTCACTAGACCAAGATTACACAGAACTGAATCAGTGTTCATAGGAGTTACAGTACAACCACCTTTATGGAACCATAGTACAACATTTTAAACTGACTGTAGTCTTGAATATGTAATACATCCTTAGGAGTAACTAGTATAAAAAGTATCAACATCAGTGGTTTGAATATAAAAATTTATTTAAAGTCAGAGTATGCAACAAATAAAACCTACAGAAAACAGATTTTCCCATCACAATCTGTTGCTTACCAAATAATATTGTGAAAACACATTCCTTCAGTCATTATAAAGTTCTTAAAATACAAAAGAAATGAAATTTTGTAAGAAAGTCTAGTAGACCAGAGACTGTTTCTTCCAAGGTGTTTTGCAGAAGCAAGGCTATCCTTCAATACATCCCACGCCATCCTCCTCCACCCATACTGCCTTGCCCATAGTATCCTCCACTATTTCCACTGCCACGACCTGCAAACAATTGACACAAGGTCACGCATACATACCTTAAAAAAAGAAAAAATGGGATGGGTAATAGAGAACAACTGGCTGAAGATGACAACTTACACTACTAACAATACTGCAGCATTACTGCTCTTAACCAGCATTTGCTGCAGTAACACAAAGTGGAAAGCCCCCAGGGATTTCGTTTCAAAAACTACTGCCCCCTTTCCCTTGTCCCAGGCCAGAGCCCACGCCCTCGCCTCCTCTCTGGCAGAAAACATTCACTCTTTCCCCTGAGCATTTCCAAGAGAACTTGTACTTACTATATCCACCCAGGCCATCAGGAGTTCCGTATCCACCGCTGTAGTTGCTACCCATTCCCATTCTACCAACAGAGCCATAACCTTGATCTGCAAAGCCCAAAGTCCAACGTTACAAGCCTGGAACTCATTAGACCTGGCAAAGCATCAGCTAAATGTGCAATGGATGCATACCCATTCCATCTCTGCCATAGCCTCCCATTCCAGAGCCACCTCCAGCAGTGGAATTCAGGAATAGTTCAATATACCGATGCTCTGTAAGAAGCAGAAGACCCTCAGTTTGTGTTTTGTTTCCCAGACCAGAAGCAGACACACAAAGCACCCCCCCTTACAGGGAGCACACAGAAGGCCACAAACAAACGAGTTTGAATGTGAAGTGGGAAAACCTGAGGATGGACGTGCTGCTCACAGCCCTGCCTGAGCCTGGCCAGGCAGCAGCGTCAGGGAACACGACACTCACGCATGTGATTCTTGTCCTTGGACATGGCAGCTACTGCATCCTCGTGTGTTACAAATTCCACATCTGCCTCTCCTGTAGCTCTTCCATCTGCTCCAATATCAATGTGAACTCTTATGGGGTTCAATGGCGAGAAAAACTAGGGAAAAACAAATTAAAAACCAAAGCATGTTAATGCAGGATTCAAGCCAGGTACTGTATTTCCATTCTCATGGTCAGTGGTGTACTGCTTTATTCAGCGTCATCCTACCACAGAAATTCAACTACTCATTTCTCAAGTAGTACTTGGGGGTTGTGCGACATTCAACGTCAGGGTCAACCCACGTTTACAACCCATTGTTACTACTGGAGAGCTGCAGCTACAGAGCCCGAGGAGCTTTATTTGAAAGCAAAGATACAAACAACTCCTGCCCACACAGACACTGCTTTAAGCAACAGTCAACTGCAATGGCATCCTGGACACGAAAACCATCAGTTGGTTTGCATTTCGCTCTGCTTCTTCAGATTTCTCAAAGCAAGGGCGCAGTCATGGAATTCGAGAAAAGCTGCCTGTCAATGGCACTGCTCCTCCTCACTGCTCCAGATCTAAGCCTGACTTCTGGCCCGTGTTGTCACAGAGTCTTTACCCCCAACAAAACAATCAAACTGGCACAAGAAAACACACCGCCATGTAAGTAAACCAACCCAGCCACAAGAGCAAACACAAGTTTAAGAATGGAGCTCTGCATATATAATGTATAGGTGCAACTGGCAGGACAGCCTCTCTCCAAGGATGTGCTGTTTAAACCAGGCCTCACAGCCCAAGAAAGCTTTTCCCTGATAACACATCTGCACCAGCACAAGAATGCATTCCCCCAAAATCCTGCGGATGTGCTTTATCTGCAACCCTGATCTCTTTCTGGAGGGATACAGTCCTCTCCAAGCCAACACAGCTCTCTACAGCCTGCCCACCCTGCCCCTCCTGAAATGAGTCTCAGGTCAACGAACAAATAGGCAAACTACACTATTTAAGTTTCACATCTGTCATTTTCACAAAATCAGAGAAGCTTCAACAAATCCTGAAGGCCTTAAAATGAGGATACTGATTGCAGCAACTGTTGTCTCTGCAATACACCTTTTATGGAAACAAAACAGCAGAGAGTGCAAGGATTAATGATAAATATAGCTCTGCTGACTTTGCTGGTAATCCCACCTCAGACACAGCTTTAGGAAAGCTGGTTAGCTCTGTGCAGGTGTAGCAGTGACTCGTTTGAGAAGGCTCCCCGAGTTTGGACTGGGACAGGCAGGGACATGCACGCTGCTGGCAGGAGGAAGCCCTCTCCCCCGTGGTACTTACGTTAGCAATATCGTTTTCCGTGGCTCGGAAAGGCAGCCCTCTCATGTGAACAAAATGACCGCCACCATGGAACCCCGACCCTGCATCTCCAGCTCCATAGCCATGTCCTCCCATGCCTATTGGAAAACCCAAACCAAGAAAACCCACACACCTCTAAGATCGTGAAAAGCCAAAAGTCATCACTACTCTTTTTCTGAAAGAACTAAATTATTCCAGTGAATGCACGGTGTTTACGCTTCCCATGTATCAACCCAAACCTTAACCAGCAGCCCTCCTAAGCAATCTATTTGCCTTTTCTTACCATTCCCCAATCCCCTCCCCTTTTTAAACAGCCTCCTTTACCAAACAGCAGAATGAAACCACTATCTCTGCCTTGGAAATACTGTGTCTTGCACCTCAAGTAACAGGAAAACCTTTTTAGACAAACTAGTAACTTCTTTTACCTCTCCCATCCCTCATCCTGTCGTCGTAGCCGTCGTTTCCATAGCCATAGTTATTATAGCCACCATAATCATCAAAGCCACCATATCCTGTGCAGTGGAGAGAAGGAAAGCAGCGATTACATTCCTGCCCAGGATTCACAGAGCGAGGCACACACAACACTCATTTTGCAGTCTTTGGGCACTCAGCACTTTGCAAACAGCCTCTGCAGACTGTCAAAACCTGGATTTCTGAACAGGGAGCAAAAGTACATTTCTTTTTATATAACACAGACTGAAGCATGCAGATGGGAAGATCTGGTTCTAATGAAAATAGCTCCCTTATTATTAACATTCATCTGAAATACTAAGCCACACGTTTTGATATATTATAAGTTTCTTTCAGATAAATACATCCAACCTAACGGGCATTACAGCTACTGCCATTTCTTATTTCTTGACAAGTATGTCAGAAACATGAAAGTGCCGAGAGAACCTGCGTTCATTAGATGAACATACCACCGTCATATCCACCACCTCCTCGACGCATTCTGTCATACATACTTCCACGCCCAGCTCCATAATAACCCCCTCTTCCTCCTAATGGTCTATCATATGGTCCGGGTCGCTGTTGTCCCATCATTCTTCTCGGCATGTCAGAGAATCCTCTGATTTCGCTCTTACTACTTTTGAAGATTTCAATGTATCTAATAAAAGAGGATTTTCAAGGTACCAGTAAGAACACAGGCAGAAGCAGTCTGAATTTTACAAAAGGCCATACTACATTTTCTAGAGCTCAATGTACAAGCCAGTAGCAGTGACTAGAAATGCCATACAACTTAAGTTTCTCCTCAAAACTGTAAGAATCTTAAGTGTATTTAAAAAAACCCACTTTACAGTGGCAAAAATTACTATGTGAAAATTCTAGCTGTACAAATTAAGCTTAAAACATGTCTTTCCAGTATGAGAAACATACTGTTGAAAAACAGTGTCTGGCTATAGCAGCATTTATCACAAATTACCCAACATAAGCATGATTGAAACAATTTTCTGAGTTTAGCAAACTACCCAGTGCAATACTGTCTCCCCCACCCCCCAAATCTACTGCATTTCCCAAGTTAACTTAGGATCAGTTATAAAAATGCTTAAAAACAGCCAATTCCCCAATGGTCCCCAACCCCCCAAAAGCATTACTGACCCACAACCCCCAAAAAATAAAGATTTAACACCATCCCAAACTCTCCATCCCCACCTGTGCCCTATTCTTTCCTTGTGTTTCCCCAGAGCATTTTCTGCTATCTCCTTTGAAGCAAACTGCACGAAGGCCTCCCCTGTGCTTCTCCCCTGGTAGTCCAGCGTCAATGTTATCCCATTTGGCACGATTTCCAACCCTTTAACCCAAGGACAAATAACCCCGTCAAGGGGAACAGTGTTAAAGGCTGAAACATTCCCATCTGTAGCAAATACTTAAAGCATATCTAAACAACAACAACGGAAAAGAAAACCACCTCGCTTCCCCCATCACCCAACAATACAAGCCCGTGATCTTTCATTAAACATTTATGGATTTAGCTGTACTTCTTTTCTGTTTAGACTATACAAAAATGCACCCACCTAAGTTACATGAAGAAAATATAGCTACCAATCAAGCAATTTAACTGATCCAAATGCTAACATTCAGGTTATCCCAATATGCACGGTATGTTTCCCACCTCGACAAAATCAGATACATTTTGTGTTCTACTACATCTATGGTTATCTGTGCTTCATTTACAGGGCATAAATCTAACTTAAACGAATTTAACACAATCCCTCCCCATCCACCCCATTAACAGCTATTAAACGTGTACAAAACGTGTAAAAAATACAAAAATTCTCTAAAACAAACAACTACACTTTGACTATACTGGAAGTACCTTGGAAAAACTGAACAATCTCTTCTTTGCTGCAACCAAATGGCAGGCCTCGGAGTCGTACCACTGTTCCGTCATTGGTTGTATCATTGGGCCCATTGTGTTTCCCAGTCCAGTCCATCTTTTATTAAATTTAAATCCTAAAAATACCCAACAAAACAGAGAGAAAAAAAATCTGAGTTTCTGTCCATGCCTAAGTTCCTCCCTTAAAAAGAAATCTGTTAGGTTTTATTTAGATAACTACCGTGACGGATGGTGAGCTTTATTTCTGTTCCAGATTTGAAACTGTGCACGTACAGACACCCCAAGGGGCTGTAACCCCCCAGCGAGGGGACTGACCCCCCTCCCCGGGGCGCTGCCGGGGAGCGCGGCGTGGCCGCCGGGCAGCACGTGGGCAGGCACGGCACAGAAAGCCTGGCATAAAGCACGCCACGCTCGGAGCGCGTTTCACATCCGCTCCGGAAAGCTTTGTGCGTTTTGGTTGTTTTCGCTCGCTTTTTCCCCTTGAAGCGTGCCGGTGAAGGATGGGGCTAGAACCACAAGGCCTCCCTTTGTCTGCCCTCAGCCGGGGGCGGGCGGGCGCGCAACGGGGCCGTGTGAAGGGGGGCACCGCCACCGGCCCACAAAGGGAGCCGCCATCGCCGCCTCGTCAGGCGCGGAGCCATCG
>WBMY01015702.1:72726-185471 GCA_013397315.1 Donacobius atricapilla
CCCGCTTTGGAGCCTGTGTCCCGCTCAGCGTGTCCCTCTCCCCGGCGCAGCTTTGGAGCCTCTGTCCCTCTCCCCCGGCGCAGCTTTGGAGCCTGTGTCCCGCTCCCCCGGCGCAGCTTTGGGAGGCACTGAGGATGAGGAAGGCTGCCCGCTGTGGGCGCACGCAATGGCTGCCCACGTCTCCTCAGCAAAGCTGCCGAGCCGGGCAGCATCCCGCCTACCTCAGTGCGGGGCAGACCGGGCCGGCCGCTGCGGTGAAAGGGCGCGCTGAGGTGTTCAGGGGCTGATAGCGAGGGAGGCTAAAATGTGTGCTTTCATTTAAAAAAAAACAAACAAACAAAAACAAAAAATCCACCGCGGAGCGCCAGGGGCGTAGGAAGGAGTCTCAATCCCTGCCGGCGCTCGGAAGTGACGGGCTGCGGCCGCTGGCTCCGCCTGCCGTCAGGAGAACATTAACTTGGAGCTCTGCTGCCTGTTGGGGTAAAACAGGTTAGAGAGTGACTTGCCGAGCGCAGCCTGCGGCTAAACAGGTGCACACGACAATGCAGATTCCAATTTTTACGGTTGATGCCTTTACAAACCGGCCATTTTCTGGAAATCCTGCGGCAGTTTGTCTGCTTGAAAATGTAAGTTCAAAAAAACCCCAGCAGTTTTTTGAGGTACTGTAATGACACTTGCCATTCTGTATTTGGCCTGAGGACTCAGCCCTGCATCAGACTTTGCTTTCTTTACTCGGGACTTCTGTTTTCCACAATTGTTTGCTGTGGTGCCAGAATACAGAGAAATTAGCGCAGGGGTGCTCTCTTTTTTTCATCGAAACGATGTCATACAAAGCCTTTGAATTTTTTGCAGGCTGCTAAAAATAGCTCATTAAGGAATAGACTGGATTTATTTTGAGTTTACTCAAGAAAAATGGCTTAATTTCTTCAAGAATGATCCAGAATAAAGATTCCGGAGGATTAAGAGGGATTCAGAGTGAAATCTGAAAAGTAATGCTGTAAAACAGAATCAACACTCAGTAGAAGGATTAAACTGTGAGGTTTGTTTGTGGTGTGGGTTTTCTCCCTTTTTTTCTTTCATTTTTCCTCTTTCTCTGGAAAGAAAAAGAGCAGGTATTGACCTGGAAATGATTGACCATTAGTGTGTTGGGTTTAGCTTTTGCCAAATTTAAACAACCAGTTTTTATTGCTTCCTTGTTGCATGGTAGCTTTGGTGCTGTTGACAGTGGTTATCCTCCTCATCAGGGTGTTGTGAACTGTTGGTACTAATTGGTACTGACTTCTAACAAAAATCATTATTAAGATGGATTAGGAATGTACAGGCCTTGTACTGTTTGTACAGTAATTCCTAATAAAAATTGTAAAAATGAAAATATATATAGAGTAGCCAGTGGCAACAGCTTGTAGTGACAATATGAATCCTTTCTAGATGTTCCTAAGTCTCTCTGAATCTCATATCTCTCTTCAGAGATATTTTTGGCCCCATAAAATCTAAATACTCTCAAAATGATCTCTGGTTTTAAATTATGAGCTTTTAATTGCATTTTTATATTAATTTTACTTTAATACATTAAGATATCATGAAGCTACCTTACTCGCACGATGACTTTGGAATGCAGACATTTAAAAAGTTTTTTCTACAGTTCTGGAGGTAAAGGCTTTAGTGTGACAGCTAAAGCTGAGATCCTAATTCAGCATTTTGTTTTAAGATTGAAGCAAGTGTGATGCAGCCATGCAAAACAACTATTCTCTGCTCCCCCCAGAGTCTCAGCAGATAGTTTACAGAAAAAATCAGGAGAAATGCAAGAATGACAAAACCAGTCCTTTCTGTGTTTCAGAGGTGCCACAGGATGGCAGTGTTTCAATAAAGTTCCATATTACTTAAAAAACCCGTTCTTTTTAGTAACATTTTTACTGGTCTTTGTTCTGGTCCAGGATCTTTACAGTAACTGACAGATAAAGGATCTGGGATAAAGGGAATGTAACTGTACTGTGAAATGTTAGAATGTTGTTTGACTGTACAGAATTCAGTCTGCAAGTACAGCTCTAGTGTATGGATCAGTTATGGGTTTGTAGCTGTAATATGGGATTATTGGCTGAAAAAGATTTATTAAAGGAAGCAATTCAAGTTAAAAGAGCACAGTTTAACTCTCAGAGGCAGAACCTTTGGTACTTTGTTTCACTTGAGTTTCAATATTTTAAAGATCAGATTTTCCAAGCTGGCCAGTCAGCATTACTGTGGGGAAAGAGCAGTGGAACAAGGGCCAGGAGAATGTTGTACAATCCCTGGGGCTTGGCTATCTTGGGATCAATGTTCACGGGCCTAAATCACGGGCACTTAGTGAGCTCCAGCAGTTCCATTTTTTGCCACTTTGTCTTGTCTCAGCTCCTATGGAGGGAGCACATTGTCCCACTTAAACGTTATTTTACTCTCAGAGAGTATTTTGAATTTCAGCTGAATCTATGTTTATTGTAATAGAAAATTAAATGACTGTATTTGACAGAAAGTTTGATTCTGCATTTTTTGGCCTGCTCTTGACTGGATTTGTTATTTCACCCCTAGGACTTGGATGAAGATTTGCACCAAAAAATTGCAACAGAAATGAACCTTTCAGAAACAGCTTTCATCAGAAAACTGAAACCTGGAGATGACTTTACCAAAAGTTAGTGGTTCTGTTTACCCTCCAAAATATCTAACAAAGGAACAGGAAGACACTCTGGGTACATTTATAAGGAATGGTGTTAATGGTTCCAATCTGTAAGACAGTGAACAAAGTCTTGAAGTTATGATGTATCTTAAGATCATAATAAGAATATTGCATGTGAATTCTTGAAAGTATTTGTGCTCAATTTTGTTACAAGATAAACATATTTATTCAGAATTCTGACCATTTGTTTTAGTGCCTTTTACTAAATAAGCAAGAAAATGCTAAGCAGACATCTTCCAATTAATATTTCCCTTATTACTAATGATATCCTGAAATAATTCCTTATACAAGCAGAAGAACAGAGATGGAACATGCTCATTCCATATGCACAGGACTGCGAAGTGAGTAGAATCTGTCTTGGCTGTTTAGAGAATCGTCACTGTACTGTAACTATAATGATATTTGAGTTTGTCACAAGGTCTCATGTCTGTGGAGCCAGTACTGGAAAATGCAGGTTTCCAACAAAGCTGGGAATTCTGGAGTGCTCCTAACCTAACACTTAAGGCCACTCCTTCGATTGGTTTAAATGCAGAGAGTGGATTGGTGTTTGTTGGTAGTGCGTGTGTATATGTTGGGAGAGGAACTGGAGGGACACTGGGCAAGATAGGAAACATCAGACAAATGCAGAATTCATTCAGGCTCACTCTGGGGATTAATTTTCAGCTGAATCACTTTGCTGAATCTGCTCACTTGACAGTTGTGTGATGGCCAAGGAGCCACTACACTCCACTAGTCCGGACAGATTCCGGGTTAAGGAGTCACGTTTATCATCTTTGTTTGTACAGGGAGTAGGATTTTGTACAGTCTCTGTAATTAAAAATATTAAGGATAGTAGTAACTATAATTAGTTGCTCCCATTATTAATAAATTGGAATTTATTTTAGGGTTAGACTAATTGCTTGGAGCAAGAAGTGATACTACTTTTCAGTTTTCATGTTAGCACTTTGCCAATATGTTTAACACCCTTATTTTCAAGTCACCCTTATCTGACAGCATACAAAATGCCAGGTCCTTTATCCTTGTCGTGCTTTTGATGCTAACGGGCTAGTTCGTGGCCTCAGACCCACACAGCTGCCCCAGAGGTGCACCGTTCTTTCAAAGGAATTTGGTCACTCAGCTGCACCTGACACTGTGTGTGTTGAGGGGTGGTGGGAGCAAACCAGGAACATCAGGGTGTCGTTAATCTGCTTCTGGAACATTAATTGGTGTAGTGAGGGCTCCTGGACACAGCGTATGTTTCTGCAGGCCTTTGTGATCAGTATGTTTAATTTCATTTTAATTAAAGAGAAAACCAAGCCAATCAACTCTATTATTTTAGGGGCATGTGAATTGATGAGAGTGCTCAATGTCCTCTCAGTCCAAGTCCAGCTGTATGTCTGCAGTGTCCAGGCAGCTGTTGTGGGCCACAGAGGTGTTTGTCTCCTCTCAGGCATGTGTGTGAAGTAGGATTTCTAGTGAAATGAAGGGTTAGTAGACATTAGAGACTTTTCCCAGACTTGACTGGTGGTTTAAGCAAAATAATTCATAACTGAACGAACTCCAGTACAGGCTCCGTTACGCCAACAAAACCATCTGTGAGCTCTAAGTGGTAACCCAGCCTGCAGGTGAATGCAGATCATGACTATGCCTTTGCAGGGTTTCATAATACACAGGAGCATGGAGGCTTTATCTTCTGCATAAGGCCTGTTTTGGACAAAGAAAAGTCTGTGCAGCATACAAATGTTGTTGACCTGATTAAAACTGGACAGCTATTCTGAAAAATCAGTGCAAAATGGGTACCTAAAAATGTGTTGAGGAGCAAAACTGATTGTAACATGCGTTTTGATTAACTGAAACATCATCACTGAACGTATATATGTTGAGATAAAATGAAGAAATAGACTTCTTCCACTTAATAGCATTAAATAACCTTTATTTTTTCAAGGTTCCTGCTTTGGCCTCAGATGGTTTACCCCCGCCAATGAAGTTCCTCTCTGCGGTCATGCTACTCTTGCATCAGCTGCTGTGTTATTTCATGTACAAAGTAGGTTTACAAGATGTATTACTATACCTTTTTAGGACATTTACTTCTAATTAGCACCTCTATTTTTTAAGACAAAGGCAATTAAACATTCAGAACATGTATAGAACACAAATGGAGATACCCTGGGTATTGCCTTTTACCACTGCTCTGTAGTTACAAGGCTGTGGTCTGATGCCTACCCTCTGGTTCCAGTGCCCTGCTATTACTCTTGTTTAAGAAAAGTGCTAAATATGCAAATGGCATCTGAGAGGTAAAGTAGAATCTGATGAATAGGGAATATTGCTCTTTCTGTTAAAAGGACATTCCCATTCATTCTAGGCATATGCAGGAATGATTCCCTGACAATTGCTGTGTTTATTAGCCTCAGCAGATTTATTGAGTTAGTTGGGAATTTTGCCCAGAGTACAGAGTTACTCTAGATATATTTGAGCTGCATAACTAACTTCCTCTGAATATACTGAGCTACTCCCATTATATAATAATTTAAATCAAAATTCTCATGTTTGATAATGTTGCAATGTTCTCTCTCTAGAAAATACAAATTCAGTTCTCACGTTTGTGACACTGAGTGGGGAACTAAAGGCCAGACAAGTGAAAGATCATATTGTCCTGGACTTGCCACTTTATACAGCCTACCCCCAGGTTCGTCAAAATTTTATTCATTATAGGCTTTCAAGGAAATTATGTGTATGTCAGTATATGTGTCTGTCTGTAGTTGCATAGGTACATATATGTTGCATTTTTTACAGTGTGTGGTTCTTTTTTTCAGGAACTTAAGGAAGTAGAAGAATTAATCAAGGTAAAGGAAGAACCCATCAGTTGTCTTAGAAAAACACTTATAATAGCTTTGCTTATTTTTATGTATTAAAATGGCTAATAAACGGTGACAAGGCACTGCTTGACGTACTCCTGAATTTGAAACCCCAAACTTCAAGGCTGTCAGTAATGAGTGAGCAGGTCAGGGAATGTAATTCTCCAAAAGGCTGCAGCTGAACCTGTGTCTCCCATTACCATTGACAGAAGTGTCAGTATTTATTTCAATGGCATTTTCAGCCTTTTGTGTGCATAAGAGGGCAGTCTGTGTCCTTGCCTTCCTCTAGCTCCTGTATTTCTTCCCAAACTGACATGAGTGGGGCTTGTAAGTCACCCATATCCATTCATGCACTTGCTTTTCTTGCTTGCATGTACGTGAGGGTTGCATGGAAGATGTTGCATAAACCCTCTTCTATCAGGGAATGTGCTCTACAGAAATGCTATGGAAATAATATTTTATATTCAAATGATGATGGGTTTTTTTCTGTCTCTGTTACCTTTTCCACCAGGCAGCTGTGGGTGACATGATTGTTCAAGATGTCCGTTATTCTCCCGACACAAAGAAACTCTTAGTCCGCCTCAGTGATACTTATGAAAGGTATCTTACCCTCTTTCAATTTTTTAAATCACATATGCAGAAACTGAGTTGGTCTCCTTATTCTCTATTCCTTACATACCAGGCTCTTTTATCTGGTTTTAAATCAGGTGGAGATTAAAATCCTCTGTTTAAAATTTCTGTGTAAAGTGGTTATTTTATCTTTTAATATGAGCTTATTGAAGTTGCAAAGCTGAATAAGATCATTCTGAAATCTGTCTTCAAGAGAAGGAGGTGTAGGAAACAGTTTTAATGATGGTGTATTTTATCCATCCATCTGAGTCTAAAGATGATCCAGGAGCCTGGCAGGAAGTTGGGAGTCCTGCTTCAGTTCAGGGCGCATTGACAGAATGCCAGGGATTCTTACTTCCATTGGACTGTAATCTGCTTACGCATTCTTAACAGCACCATAAGTAACTCTAGAGAGGAAATTACAATTCAGATTATTCCAAAGCTCATCTGAATTTCATTATTAATTCAGGTATGATTTAGGTATATACTGCCAAAACATAACTAATTTAATCAGGCCAAATTACCATTACTACAAACTTGAAGTTTGGACTAACTAAAGGTTAAAGTCTGGAGTAATGGGGAAAAAGAAACATTCTCAGCTGAGTATTGCTATTTCACTCTTCCAGACTGTTTTGTGGGGAGGTATCAGCCAGTTGTAGACAGCCATGAAGACCTGAACGATGTTAGTTATTTGCCTGCTCTGAAAGGAGGTGGAGCACTTGGTACATTCTGTAGTGAGGCCATAATTCTTTCAGTGATTAAAATATTGGAAAAAAGTTTGAGGGGTTTATTTGATGTTTTTTTTGTTTTGTTTTGTTTTGTTTAGGGTTTTTTTTTGTGGCTAATATTTCAGGATGCTCTGTTTTCAGAAATAAATAGGAATCTCATGGCTTGAGGTTTTTTTTCTCTGCTCATTTAGTGTGTATTAGTTTCAAGGTGATTTTCTGTCAAATACCAATGGGGAGACAGTGCTAGGAATCTTGTCTCTAATACTTTAGGACTGGTTTTGAATTGTAGAGAAGATGATTCTATAGCTTTTTTCCCCTTTTCAATACTTAGATTCATGTAAAATAAAGAATATGGGCTATTAAAATGTCATAATTATATTCAAGGTCTGTGTTGGAAGACTTGAAAGTGAGCGCACAACACTTTTTGTCAGCTGAAAAGACAGGAAAAGTGAAAGGACTGATACTCACTGTTAAGGGAAATTCCAGTGGAAAAGGCCATGATTTTTACTCCAGATATTTTGCACCTTGGTATGGAGTTCTGGAAGACCCCGTTACAGGTATGTGTTTGTATGATAAGCAACTCATACTTTTGTTTCAGTTCTATTAAAAGGTTCTTCTTAAAATTCGTTAATTTGTTTTTGTGCTTTGGAGTCTCTTATAAATTACTGGTTTATATGGATAGCAGGAATGCTCATTAAACTAAAACTTTTATGACTGAGGCCATCTCATTAAGAAGAAAATCAAATCAGCATCTTGCTGTCATTAGGCCAGATATTCTTGTGCCGTTTTCAGATCTTTTCCCTCAAGTATTGCCATTAGAGAAAAGTGAGAGACTGGTTCAGCACCAGTTCAGTGAGTATTGCAGTGGAAATTTATATCCACTTCTGTTGGTGTTCTTTTTTTGTGGTGCTTTGGATTTTTGGTTGGTTTTTTTTCCAGTGCATTTCACCCGAGATCTTCCCTACCTTAGTGACACTGCTGCTGTTCTCAGGCCATAGAGCTCAGCTAGCTGCATGCCTAGGGCAAGCAGGACGTGTTCCAGTCTGTTCTGATGTTGCACTCAGAATGATGACGGTTGCTTAGGCACCATTTAATTATTAGTCACCTGAGAGCTGTGGCTAATGATGATGCCCTCACCTGGCAAGATTTCCTCTGAGGCTAGAGGATGTGGAAGTAATACTGCTTTACCATAGATTGAAATTATAAAGCCTTAAGTCCTGTCTGCTGTGCAGACTCAGTTTTCTTTTACCCTAAACATGCGTGGCACTTGATTTATAATATTTACATTTTGATTATGCTTATTCTATAAAGTGGTGATTATAATTTAATTGTGTACTTTGTTTTCCAATTTCTTTTAAGGATCTGCTCATGCTGTTTTAAGCAGCTACTGGTCAGAGCAGCTGGGGAAGAAAGAAATGCTTGGTAAGATAAACTGTTTTATTGCAAAGCTGTCCATTTATGTAAATCTACTCACTAGAAAAGAAGAGGTTGTTTTACTACTGCAGTCCAAACTGTAGCAGTAACTCTCTATGCATTTCCTCAAGAGGAATAGAATATTGTCGTTGTTGGACGCACAATCACACACACATGCAGACTGTCTGGTGAGAAGGCATGAACTATTTATTACAACATCTGACTCCATATTTATAATATTTCTACACAGACCAGGGATTGGAGGAGGAGGCTGACACCTCTCCCATCCCATTGGTCAAGACAACTGTCCATCAGCTGTATATTCCTCCAAGAGGAGGAATATAAACTAACTTCGATTTAACAAAAACATTGCCTCTATTTATAACACCCGTGTGTGAGAAAAGACTAAGAACTATGAAAATATCTAAAAACTGTGAGGCACACCAGAAGGCTGAAAAATCGGAGCAACAGAATATTATGTAATATTTTGTGTGTGAAGTAATCTTTGAGAAATGGCTTTCTTTCCTATCCACGACCATGATGCATCATGCCCCAGGGAGTTTGAAGTGTTGGTTTCTGGGTCATAACTCTCTGCAGCCAGTTTTTGATCTTGGCTTTTGGTGTTTAGTTCTCATGACTTTTCATCGTAACTGAAGCTTGGTGAGTCTCAGGGCGTGTTGTTTATGTGTTTTGAGTCAATCAGTGAGATGTGCTTATTACCTCACCTCTTTGTTATCAAGCAAGAAACTTAAGAACCTGATGGAAAAAAAGCCAAGAAAAACTATTAACATGTGACAATGCCAGGTGAGGAGGGGTTGGGTGACTCCTTGCTTCTCCTGTTTCCAGTGCTTTGCCAGAGAGCAGACCAACAAGAGATGCAATGCAAAATACCCTCATGCCCTACCTGGTTCCCCACGAGGGGACAGGGGGCAATTCTGCACACAAACCTTTGGTCACATTTAGTTTAGAGCAGAGGTTGGATACTTGATCTAATAAGGTTCTTTGTCCATAAAAGTAAACACTTTTCCAAACAAACAGCTACCCTGAATATAAGCCTTCCTGTATTTGGTCAAATGAATCTCAAAATGGATTTTCTTGAGGATGATAAGTCTTCAAAGGATCCACCATGAACAGGACCTTCTCCATCATGGACTGAAGGAAAGATTTAACATTCTATCCCAAAGGTCTTGTATTTGCATTTACATCACACAGTATCTGTGATAGCCTAAATAATGCTGGGGAGGGGAGACACGGAGAGGGGGTGGAATCTCAGCATATTTTCTGAAGATGGAAACTGTCTTTGGTAATGTGTCCTTATGGACTGACCGTTTCTCAGAAGACTCTGACATTTTTGGACATTAATGAGGAATTAGAGCTCTCCATGCCATCTATAGACACTGCTTCCTTAAGTAATCAAATAGACTGGAGTTCTCTCTGTATGTAAAATTGACACTTTCTACCTGTTTTGCATTTTCATGTGTTTTGTATGTACTGTCCCATTTCCTCTTTTAGGGAAACTAGCTCAAGCAGCCAAGATTACAATTGATACTGTAATCAGCTTCTCTAATGTGTTTAGCACAAAAAAAGTCTTGTCTTTCCACAAGATAGGTTTGTGTTGGATTTTTTAATTCATATTCCATACATATATGCCCTCAAACTTCTCCTGTGGTAGAAATTGTACAAAACTGCTTTAAATAGGACAAGTTAAGTTGATGTATGTTTAGGAGAAATAAGTTTTCTTAACATATCTCTAGCTGAGAGGTATGAGGTAGTACTGGGCAAATTCTATTACTAATGAGATTATTTGGAAAAGATAGCTGGCATTCAAGGACATTCCATATCACCAATTACTAATAAATTACTAAGAGCATCTTCAGGCATTTTAGAAACCCCTGTGGTAGCTTCTGTAATATCCGATACTTTTTATTGCAAGGATAAAGGAAGATTTTCTTCCATAAAACGAAGGCTCTGTCAGTTCCCAAATAGATTACATATAAAATAATATAAAAATGAAGAACATTAAATCTGTTGTCAGATCTCTCTGGCTATTGAGGCCTTTAGGAGGGAGTCAGCTGCCGCTCTGCTGAAGCATCAGACTTAATTTCCTGTGTTTGGGTTCTCTTCCTACTTTTTTTTGACTAAGATGTCAAACAACCACCACCGCCACCAACTACAAAGAGAATTTTCCAGTACTTTTACACGGTGAAATACTTTAAGATCTTTTCTGGAAGCTGGGTACATGTCCTTGAATTTAGGCTGCTGGTTAAATCAGGTTTTGTGTCAGTCCTTGCCTTTCTTTCATTTGAGGAGTCTCTGCAATGTATAAAAATTAGAATCGCTCAGATGTATAGACTGTCACAGTTGCTGGTGAATGCAGTGTATAACAACTGTCTGTGTATCCAGCCCTTCACACTGTTGTCAAATTGCTAAGGTAGCGTTTATAAACATGCATAAGGAATTCCATGCAACCAGACAAATTAGAGAGGACTTCCCAAATCACTGTGATGAGAAACGGCTTATCCAGGGCAGTTTTTATCTCAGGTTAAGCTAGGGCAATCTTGATATAACAGTTTACTTGGGACAACTGTATTAATTTGTGGGGAAATTTGTTTGTTACTGCCTTTAACTTCTCTGATTCCTTCCAATACAGAACAGGTTTATAGCATTTAAGGGTTGTTTGTTGGGGGACAGACACTAAACAAAAATTACCACCAACATTTCCAACAAAAACAAAACACATAAAAAACCGAAGCAGTTGCTTCATTAAGGTACATAAAAATCTATCTGTATTTAAGTTTTTGCAAATTTGAATTCTCATGAAGTCAAGAGTTTTCATTGCAACTTTCATCTTTTCCAAGTAATCTCAGCACACAGATTGACAACATCAGATTTATGCGCAAGTATAGCATTTCTTCAAAGGAGAGGTGTTTCCCTCTGTCAATCACCAGATTTGTCCACCTTCTTTGTTAGGATAAAAAAAAGTCTTGGAGATCTTCACTTAGGTTAATATAGGGTTTAGAAATTCAAACAAAATACTAGTGCTTTCTTAGAATAAGTATTATCACAGGAGTGTCACATCTTCCTGAGCTGATGTCATTCTGATGACATGGTGAAGAAAACCGTTAGTCCTTAAATTCATTAAGCAGAGCATTGAGCTCCATCCAGGCTGGCAAGGGGCTCCAAAACAACAGGATAACGTTCGTAAAAGGCCACCAGCTGATGTGTGAGTGCAGGGAGTGTGATCCTGTGCTATCAGCATACTCAGCCTCACACACCTTGTGGCTACTCCTAAATTTTCTGTGTGTCAGGTCGACCACAGAGGGGCCCGGAGCACTGTCAGTTCAGTTGTTAGATGTTGTTTGTGCAGTTGTACATACTTGTTTTCATTGGAAATATCTATAAAATCAACATAGTATAGTATGTATACAATCTGCATAGTATATGTGTAGTATGAGGTACTCCTGGTAAATACAGGCATGGAATAGGCATGCAACAACTTTGTGATCTAAAGGGTGAGTGCACTTCAGAGATGCCTGAATGCCTCCAGAGGCACTGCTGTTAAATGAAATCCTCTAGGTATTGAAATGTTCTATGCATGCCCGTTTACTCTTGGACACAGCATGAACTATTAGTGCTTTTGCATGATAGATCAAGTATCTTTTTCATATAAGCTTGGCTAAAAATTTCTTTTTTGGATTATTTTTTGGTTTTCTTCTACTTTGGAAGTTTCTTTAAAAGTAAAATAAAATGGACCAATATCAAAACAATCTCAGGAGTCCTGAAAATGAAAGAGCTAGAGTTTGAACATTTAAAGAAGAAAAAAAAAAGCCCAACCAACCTTTGAAGAGTTGAAATAATTAATCTCTTTTATTTAAATCTGCTATCATGTGGGAGAGCTTAGCTGTGTCTCCACGCCTCGTAATAATTGATCAATTTTAGCTGGCCTGGGTCTTTTAAGACTCTAAAATATTCAGCTGAAGCATTCCTCCATTCATAGATGGTGTTCTGACAAGTTAAAAACAGCCCATGGTTCTATAGATGGAAAAGAACAGAAAGTATCAATCTCAATCTCTAAATAGCTCCTGTTGCCTCTCTTTCGGAGCGATTGCTTTGTCTGAGAGTCTCATCTCCCGATCAAAGAAGAGCTTTCTTAGCAGCCGTGGCTGAGAAATAGTTTTAAAGCATACAGCATACGTGCCATCAGAGATCCTGTGCTCCACTGGGATCTGAATGCACTCTCTACTCAGTTTATAAATGGTGGGTTTGAGAGGAAAAATGTACCCTTTAGCTTTGGTCAACTTCTGGAGCAGCTGGAAGTTCACTGCGTAAGGAGACTGAACATTGTTGCCTCTTCATCCATTTGGAGCCTTTCACGAAAGCAGCACTGCTCAAAACTCAAACCTTTTCTAAATGCCATTTGAACCAGATCATTTTCTGGTCAAGTCATGCAACTAAAATGAGACTGCTGAAACAAGTTAGAGGCTCTGCATGCTGAGTGAACATCATCCCACCTGTGCATGGCTCAACAGTTCAACCAAAAGCTTAGTTCTCTAAGCAATTACAAGCAGGAGGCTCTTGCTACTTGAAATTTATCCAGGTATATTAAATTGTGTCTTCAAGATTCTATAAATCAGTATCTGTTGCTGCCTGTGTAAGAATTTGGTGTCAGTTTGTGACAGCTGAAGCAGCATCTGTGTTTCTTTGTAGACTTTTCCCACTGCCTTTGTGAACTTATTCACCCTTTAGCCAGGCACATTCTTTGCAGTATCAACTTTTGGTGTTCAGTGCCAGTAAAATGGTTATTTGTTCTCAGGCAGATAATGCTTGGTGTTCTTTCTTCTTCCCTCCGAAAGCTGGATCCCAGGAAGGGAGAATTCAAGACTTCTTAGATACACAGGAGAAACTGAATTTGCGACAACAAAGCAAACTACCCTTCCCTGCTTGTATTAAGTAGCAGTTTGGTCAGACTCAATAGGCAAGTTCTAGTTGGAAATACACCCTCAGCTGACCTTCATCCATAAAGGAAATTCATCCAGGGTGTCCCTGGTGCACCCTTTGCCCTGGTGCTGCTTGCTTTCTGGAGCCAGAAGCCTCCTTTCCCTCAGTTTTCATGGGTTTCGGAATAATTTGTGATACACACTCGTTTTTTAACTCTGGATTCTTGTTTCTGTTTAGCTTTTCAATGTTCCCGCCGTGGAGGAGAGTTGAAGATTTCTGTGCGCAGTGACGGAAGAGTTGACATTGCGGGGCAAACTGCTGTTGTATTAAAAGGAAACCTGACCTTGTGAAAGAACTGGCACTCATCTCCCTCTCCTCTCACTAATCACTAATCTTCATGTTGCTCTGATTATGCTGCTTTTATCGCAGCTCTAGGCAGTGAATCACTACTATTCTCAAAGTCTTTGATTACTCATTGTCCATTTTTAAAAATCGCTTTGAATTGAAAATTGAAAGTACTCACTTCTGATTTTCAAGATCCTTGGTATTCTTCACTTCCACCTTGTCACTTCCTATGTACACTGACCTATGAAAAGCTTCGAGTACAGCTGTCTTGTTTTTCTGCATTTAAATGATTCTTCTCTTTATTTCCAAATTCCATGTTAAAAGCCATTACTGCTTCCTGGATTAAACTGTAAGCATCTGTTTGATAATCAAACTTTTCCCGTATAGATAATTTTCATGAAATTAGAATTCATTTTTTTTTTAAAAATGGTTTTCTCAGCTATATATTGAAGTGACAGCCATGTTCATTAACTTACTTGAATTAAAATATGAAATAATATAAATGGTTTAGAAATGTGCCTTGTGGTTCTCTTTTATGAACAGTATTTTTCAAACTTGAATGGTATTGCCTTTGATCATAGCACTGCTGCTTAGTCAATACTTTTAATTAAAGGTTTAGAAGAAAGATTTAACAGATTGACCTTGTGATGCACATAAAGCTGATTAAAATCTGAAAGGAAACCTTATTGGTTATAGCAATGTCAATTATTTTTCAAAACCCAAAGATTTTCTCCTAAACAAAAAGTTTCTTCTATAATCTTCATGAATCTTCAGATTTTGTCACCATGATGTGGTCTTTCTCTGGATTTATTAGGAATATGGAACTTTCAGTTACTCTGGCTAAAACTGTTTTCCCTTTCAAGTCCCCTCTGTCCTAAGCTTGCTTTAGTTCTTTGCAATATTTCAGTGACATGTTTTGAATTCAAAAGACAATCTAATACTATGGGAACAGTTGGGTGTCATCCTGTCATAAATCATGAGGAACTTGGTTCTGCCAGCTTCCCTTTTTTCCATTTATTTTGAATTTTATCAGAACTTGTTATTTATATCTTACTTAAGTCCAAGTAGCTGGACAATTAACAGTGTGAGAGTCTTAATTTAAATAGAAAGTTCTATGTCCTGCAGCTACAAAGAACATACCAAAAATGTGATTTAAACGCACTACTCAGCTCAGGGTCTAGGTGGCAAGCAAAAGGAGTCCCCAAATGGCAATGCACGTTCTCCTGCTGGATTCAGTCTTGCTGAAGCTGGTGCAGCTGCAGTCTGATTTATAAACATGGACTGGTGGTGAGGCGCAGATCCGAGCTGTGGGGGCAGCAGGGCTGCTGTGGCAGCTCTAGCCCGGGCTCCCCGTGCCCACAGCTCGGGTTGTTCCCTGCCTGGCACGGACGGGCACCCGCTGGCTGCCCGCTTGTGGTGCTGCAGGCAGTTCTGCTGCTGGCCCAGGCAAAGAACGAAGCTGGCCTGGAATCAGAGGTGCTTGTGGGAAAAAAGCCTTCCTTAGGAATATAAATCAACTAAAGAAACAGTTATTGTTCACCCATCCACATTTAACAAATAGTACAATTATTTCTTTTACTCAAGAGGACTAATAATGAACAAGGCCCATACATTTTAAAGAGACTTGCTACCTAAATTTCCTGACCAAACTAATATCTTTGCTGCTTAAAGCATTTTTTTTTATGCTTTACTACTACTTTGTTTCTTTTCAGGATAGAAAAATCACCAGAGCTCAGGTGGGAGGCTGTGCAGTAATGTGTTTGTAATCAACATATTAGTTAATCAGCCATGATTTATTAATGATGAATTAATTATACCTGATTGTGCAGTTCTGCTGCCTAAATGGAGCTTTAAAGGAGTTATTTTATTAATCATCATTGTCTAATTGCAGACACTTACAGAAAGATTGCTAATTAAACATGCAGCCATATGCAAAACAAGTCAGGGTGCTGAGAGTGGCAAGAAAAAGAGCACTTATTTTCTGAGGAGCAACTGTATTCTCATGAAATAGTGTGTGACTGACCTGGTGATCCTGATTATTCACTAAAACTTATCTTAATGTATTGCACATTTTCAGTTAACGGCAAAGGAAATTAGTTGTTGTGACAAATTCTGTCTTCCAACACATAAAATAGGTTGTGCAAACTTAAAGTAAGATTATTTAGGACTTGTGTGGCCTTGCTTCACATCTTTTTGCAAAGTGTTTCTGGTGCAGAGGATTTGCAGAACTGTTTTGTGCTGCTCTCTTAATTAAGACTGGTGGCATAGAGATGTGTTGAACCAAGAGCAAATTATGTGAAGGGAAATACAATTCCAGAAATTCCTGTGCACTTGAGTGTTACGTATTGTGAGAGCGTCCAACAGAAGCTTCAGGCCACTGTAAGGCTGGGGTAAATCCGAGGCTAGATCAGGAGCCCAGACATGAACATTTAAATGCCCATTTGCTTATTTTGCTTCTTTGGCCTCTGCAGAGGCACAGCTCATATAAGGGCCAGGAGGAAGGCAGATAGCTGTGAGGAGGAGGCAAAACAAGGAACATTAGTGAGCAACAGAAACCATGCAAGTTTAGTGCTCTGGAAATGAATGTTGAGCTCAAAGGGATGTAAAGAAAATTGGAAGCCATTTTTTTATTCAAGCCATTTAACAGGTTTGCTTAAAGGAGTCATGAAAATACTTTGCATTTCCTTTGCATTATTCAGATGAGAATGGACAGAAACATACATTAAAAGTTTTTATTAAATTTGGAAAGTTTTGCAAGAAGAGGAAATTAAAGATTAAATGAATGTGCACCCAGCAAGAGGTCATAGAAAGGAGCCATGTGTTCCATAAGCAATGGGAAGGGAAATTAGCAACAGATGAGGCAGTTAGTTCTGGGAAAGGAAAGATTTCTTTGTCTCAGTATTCATCAGAGTGACAGGGAAACACACCGGGAACAGAGGGAACCTTCCCAGAAGGAAAAAAAACCCCCGATGTAAATTAAAATAGAGAGCAATGCTTGGTCAGGTAAAAATTAAATTAGTTCAATTAAAAACTGAAAAATCTGCCAATTAAGCACATTTTATTCTCACATCTATATTTTTTGCCTCCCAAGGGGTAAGTCTGTCTTGAAATTAATTAAGAGACTTAAACAAAAACACAGAACAAGGGATTTTTCTCAATTGCTGAGTCACTGTCCTCTTATTTCCTGAAGTTTACTGCAAACCATAAATAAAAATTTCCAAAGAATAGGAAAGTGAAAGAAGAAAACCCCAGGGTATCACCTGATAGTCATAGGCTTTTTCCCCAAGAAGCTGGTTTTAGACTAAGACATTTAGATTTAATGTCTAAAGCAAATTATGAACAAACAAACATTTCTAACTCTGTTTCTTTCTTCAGTGCGAGGTGCACTTTGTCTTGGGTTTTGCCTCCCTGATTGGCAAAGAAGGATATTCCTTGGGTTTTAATGCTGTGATTCATGTTGGCCCAAGTTTTATTCACATTGCAGTGTTCTGTGACTTTTTGGTGATAACACCCAAACCAGGAAACTACTTTCCTGTGTGTCATTTTTGTCCTGGTAAGAGTTACAGGTAGGTAAAATGCATGAGGCAAAGCCAAGGAAAACTCTCCAGAGCGTCTGAAGAATTGGGAAGAGGCAGAGCTTTGAAGGAGCTGTAATGTCTGTGTGGAACCTGTGGAATGGGAGCACCGTTCACACCCTTGCCAAGACAGCTCGGATGATGTGGGAGTCAGGTTGAGAGATGCTCGGCCAGAGGAGAGATAATGTAGATTACAGTAGAGCTGGAGCAGGGTGTGAGGTGCAGTAAAGCCAGGAACCTGAGTTTGAATTAAAATATATTCTTTCTTGACCTTTTGCTGCGTTTTGAAGCCATACCAAAGGGGACTGACCAGAGTGCCCATCCCACCAAGGTGGGAAATTCCAGCTGGAATTCTTGGATTTTTTTTTCTGTTTCAGAAAGCTTCCTTTCTCCACAATTAGTTATGGGTGTAAACGAAAATAAATTATAATCCTAATGACTTATAAATAAATTATAATTTATGATGATTTCAGTCACCCTTATTCAGGAAGAAGTGGCTCATTCCTGAACAATATAGTTCGGTTTTAAGAACAGACTTCTGGGCTTTATTATGTTTCCATGTTACAGCTTTCTGAAGATGTGTCTGGTTGCCCTCTATATTTAACATCACAGCCTCTTTTCTTTCATGTATTTTTAAGGATTATGGGCATTAAAACTTTCAAAAATCTTTAAGCAATTAATAGCAACAACGTACCCTCTTAATAACAAACTGCAGGCACTTTTCAATAAAGTTACAATTTCAGCACAAAAAAAAATGTAGATTAAAAGGAAACACCTGCTCCTGTAAATTACTATGCTGCAGGTACTAACCCAGGAGACTCTGCAGATGGTTCTGTATTTGCAAACCTGACCTCACCACCCCTTCATCAATCTCGCACCGATTGATTCTCTCCAGAGCAGAACACACCATATCCCAAGGTACTAGAAGACACCTTTGAATTAAATTAGTTCCACACAGAATACCAATTAATTGGTATTTCAGTTTCATTTTGGAAGTTCTCAACAAAGGAGTTGATTGTCTTATCAAGCACTAGCACTGACTGAAGAATAGTACAGCCAGTTCCAGGAGGATCTCCAAAGGGAACTGTGCTTTCTTTAGGAGATCTAGTCTTTGCTATATTCCTGGCTGATTGGGAGTGTGGATTAAGTTGTGCTATGCCCTAGGATTTTGTGATGGACAAAAAGAAAGTGGGATCTTGATCCTTAGAACAATACAATATGAATTCATTGCTTCTGTTAGCCTTTCCTGCCAGCCAAGGAAAATTAGGAAATACCGTAAGTTGTGTGTGTTTATTTCCTTTCCTCAATTGTTTTCAGGCATCTTGTTCTTTTAGTGAGACCTGACACTGATTTTGCCGCTTTTCTTAACTAGGAGAAATTTTCTTACATGCTTCTTCCAACTGGGCCAAAGGCCTTGTGCAGTGCATTGAGGCCTTTTTGCTTTGGGGGAGAAAACATTGACACCCTGTCTGGAAAACAGCCTTGTGAAAAAAGTAGAGACAAGCTCATGTCCCCTGTCTGGTCATACATACATGTTCCTGTTTTGTCACCCATATTCCTCAAAAATTTTCCTCATGTTTGGCTTTAAAAGCATCCCTAATTCTTCAAACCAATAGCACCTTTATCAGAGGCACATTTTTCAGTGAGTCTGAATTAGACAGGTATAAATATTACTGGGCTCAGACTTTTTTTTTATAAATTGTAAGGAAAAAAAATATAATACATATCTTTTTGCTTCTCAATTATATGTGAATTAGGCCAACTGCAACAGAAATAGAGCTGCCTTCCTGCATTTTTTGCAGGAATTAAAACCCATGAGTAGTTGATGACATAAACCATCATGTATGCAATTAAATAAGAATGATTGTGTAATTTATTTTGTATGGAAAGAAGAAAACTTGTATAACAGCAGTGGCTGAAAATATTACTGTAAAAAATTATTAGGACTCTTAATTTGAAATTTCCACTGTGATAATTATTAAGTTCCACTAAGATAATAATTAACCTTCCCATCTTCGAGTTTATAGAATTCAGAAGAAAACTCCACTGAAATTGATAGAATGCTGACTTTCAAGACTCTTGAAATCCTGAAATAATGAGGGATTAAAAGAAACAATTAGCTTCATGGGAGGAAAAAACCAAACACTAAGCTTGTTGGTATCAAATGTTCAGTCCTTTTGCTATGTACATTCGGTGCAGTGAGATTTTTTGCTCTCCTAGCCATGGCTTATCACTTTATTCTGTTGTACCTGATGGGAAACGTTGTTCTTTGTGCATTCTGAGCCAGCATTATCTATTAGCAGGCATGACATTAAGTGTTTCTTTATTCACAAATGCCTTTCCTGGTAGCTTTTAGAATACACTTGTCACATCCAATTCGTTAGAGCTCGCAAATGTGACACTTGGGAGAGCTGAAAATCCGAAACACTGAATGTTACCATGTGCCTAACTAGAACATCTTAATCTTTTAGAATTGCCTTTCTTTTGATGGGGAGACCTTTGTGGCGTCCTGCTGTCCATCCAGACAAAAGAGCAGATGTGGAATATGAGTGTGTGCGTGGGTGCTCAGCTGTCTGGGCAGGGGGCAGACCAAGAGAGCTACAAGAGTTCCTCCTTAATTTGGAAAGCAGCAATTGCAACATCAGCCCTGAGTATAAACTGCTACTTAAACTGACTGAGGATTACTTAATTTGCATAACTGTTAAATTATAAAGTAAAAATCAAGTGGTAGAGTACAATAAAAATGAAGTGAGATCTATATTTATATTTTGTGTATTTATATATATCTATATATACCTCTCTCTATATATAGATATACACACCAATTCCTTTTAAGGTTTTCTTTTCTTTTACTCATATACTTGGTCCTTGCCATTTTTGAGTAAGTTTCAAATTTCAGCAGATAAAGATAACCTTACTGTAAAGGGTTTTTTTAAAAAGCCAGTAAAACTGGGCTTATGGAAAATATGAAGATTGAACATGTGCCCTCCCAGACCAAGTGAACACTCTGCTTTCATTAACAAGTCACTTTCTAGTTCACAGCATTATGCACTGGGGTCCTGGACAACCAAACCTTCTGGCTGTTTTTACCTTGGGATACTGGAGTGGTCCCATTAGCTGCAGAAGGATTACAGAAACATGTGAAGTTAAGCATGAATAGGAAATTAGTATTCAGAACATCAAATTAGAATTTCATTTTCTTTCATAGTGGGATTTTTGTGAGACTTTTCGTCACATAACCTTTTAAAACATTGTCATGGAATATTTATGTGACAATTCTTACATATTTCTAAAAGAAAAGAAACTGAGTCTGCAGCAGTGTATTTTAAAATATAGTATACCCTCATGAACATACTGTATCTAAAATGCCATGAGAGTGGATTTTTGATTTACACAACTGAATACATGAAATCTGAATTATATATATCAAATGCATTTAATCCATCATTTAAATAATTAAACTGCTTAAATAGATATTATTCTGCATTTAAATAATTTGATGTATTATATATATATATATTTAAATAGCAGTGCCTAGAAGAAGGCACTTAGCTGAGAAAATGGAATTGAAAAAAATTTACTAGCTTTGCTATCAACTGAGAGAATTCTTTCTCATTTTTATGAAGCAACACCTGACAGTTCAGATCCTTGAAAATGTTACTGAAAATGCTGTTACTTCTTATTTGAATCTATTTCTTTGGCGGTTATATTTGCTTTCTGTATTTCTTCAGTGCAAAAGTGAAAGTTAAGAAAGCTTCTAAATAAGTATCTGGACTGCATGCTTCTTACCCCAGAAATGCTCATGTGCTCTAAAAACTGATAGGAAGTGCATTTATGTAACAGTTTTGCAAATATATAAAGTGAAGGGTAATTGACAAAAGTCTCATTTGTGTAACAGCTTTGACCCATTAGGGGCTTTTAAATCATGCATCACTGACTTCAGGGTTGCTGTTGTCCAAGCTACTTACAGATCCTAGTTAAATCAGGCATTTTGTATTTTTGCCCTCATTCGCTTTTGTTTACCAGCAGGAGACAAAATATTTAATTAGTTTTGGGACATTTATAATCTCCTCTGGGCCAGCTCCAGCCACAAAGCTGGACGCCACTCCTGAGTTAATTCCAGCCAGGCTGCCCCTTCACTGCAGCATATGGGTAACCTCGGAGCCTTTAGCAAAAGTTGCAACTGAACTGTTCGAAGGGTGGGACGTCCCTGCTGGGAAAACGCTGCGCCACAAAGCAGAGAGGGGCCAGCGTCACCAGTGGAGGTCAAGGCAACACTTAGACCAAACAGCATCTGGCAAACTGTGCCAAGTAGAAATCAATGAGAAGCAGGGCACAGGGTAGTCATTTTATGCCTGTTTACACAAGAAAATAACTCCTTCTGAAGTGAAAAATGATTTTATAAAAAGCTTACAGCATCCTTTGGCATCGCTCTCTCTACTGTTCCTTCTTGTATTTTGATTAGTCAATAAATTATGGCACAATCTATACACAATTTTGTTTTGAGCAAGCAACATTAACTGTAGCATTAATTATTTTTTGGGGAAATGAAGAGTCTTTAGAGTCTTCTTCCTAATTGGCTAGGAACCAGCTGTATAACTAGTGCATTTCCAAGGTGCATTACATTCTCTTCTCTATGTTACACCAGTCAGAGAGCTTAAGAAGAATAAAACAAAGTTTCTAATCTTAGGGACGGTGTGTTCCTGCCACTGTAAACTGTTGCAGCTCAGTCCACTTGAAATCTTCCCATGTTTTATTATTGTCACTTTCTATTCCTGCCCCTATCTCTGCTTGTATCTCATCTTGTGGCCCTTTTTTTTCCACATTGCCTTTCATGAGTTTTCTCTTTTTCCTGAAATTCCAGGTGCTGGTACCCAATATTGTAAGCAGCCTGCCATTCCATTCGCTGAGATTACTTAGGGCTGAATATTAAATATACTCAGGTCTTTGGAGGTTCGTGGCTTTAGATACTATATTTTATCCCACACAGAGCTTCTTCCTTATGTACTTTTCTGCTTCTCGAAAAGGGGACCATTCTCTACTAGCTTTTGGGTTTTGTCTGCTTGTCAAGAAGTATTTCTGTTTTCAACAATTTCAGCATTAATTTTCATCCTTAAACTACCTTGTGTTGTTCTGACGTTCATATTTCTGTCCTTGGAGTGAAGCAGGGTGCAGGTTGCAAAGTCTTTACAGTGTAGAAACTACACGAGAGTTATAGTAGCCCATGAGTGGATTGCAGCACTGGTTTCCATGTCTCCTTGGGTTTTGTGGCAGCAGGGACAGGGAAAATGTCAGCTTCACTCTGAGGTTTTTATGCCTCTTGATAGAGAATAGACAATAGACTTTTCACTGTAGGAAAGAGTTGAGAAATCCAATGTTCTCGGTGGAAGGAATAAAAAGCTGAATGTTCAGAGTGGCTGTCATTGGTCCTGTCCTGTGGACAGTTGGCATGTGAGGGAAAAAAAATCTCCCTAGAAGTGAGATGGACTAGCTGTTCATGTCTGGGGGGAGGAATGGTGCCTTTACTCAAGGAGTGCATTTTTTTTCACAGTTACAAATAATGCAGAAAAAAATTCAGTAAAATAGGATGTAATTCAGTAATAAAATGCTGCAATTTTTTTTCCTACTTTTGAAGTACACCAAACTCCTTGTTTGACCAAAATCTGCATGTGCAAGCAACTTTTTTGTTTGCTTGATTGTAAATAAGGTTTTTTCTGATGAGGTATTTAGGAAACTTGGTGGGAGGCCATTCTTACACTCCACACCTTTTATATGTCCCTTCCTCTGCTCCTCTTTGTCCCCTCAAGAGTCAACAGAAAGCTCCACTCCTGTTACAGCTCTCTCTTCCATAGCCTGTGATCAAGTCAATACTGAAGTCTGTAGGTACTGTATGAACTGGTTTAGTTCTCCCGTGTAGCAGGAATACAATCCCCAGATATTAAGAGGAAAAGGTCTATCAGAAAATAAAAATGGGTTGTGTTTTCACACCTTGATATTTGATGATCTTCAACAGCTGGGGAGAGTCTTCTAGGGAAGAAATTTTGTCCCATGATGAATTTCCATATTGTCTCTCAATTGTTTCTCTGTTTCTATTGTTGGGACTTCTTGTAGGCTTTCTACTCAATTCCGAAGGGGAAAAAAAAATTTCAAAGCTAACTTGTGAATGGTCTTGGTAGTTTTTTTCAATGTAGAGCAAATGAAATTGAGGAGGTTTTTTAGCAGTGATTGCAATAATGTTAATGTTTCTTTTGCTTCTGATGTCATAGCAAATAGGCAACTTAAGAGTAACTTACTTCAGGGTAAGAAAGGTGGTTTTTTCCCAAGGTTGGTGTGAGGGAACTGACTCAGTCTGTGACTGCTGTGTTGCCTCCCATGGTGGTGTTTGGGAGGAAGCAGCTCCTAGGAACAGGAAAGCAGTAACACCACCTGATCCAGCAAAAGGCTGACCTGTCAGCTGGTAAAATGTAATAACAAATCATACCCTCCGCTTGAGGCTGTCTGACCATGTCTGTTGATTAAGGAAGAACGCAGCTGATTTGCTATTTAAAGACTTTAGTTCATCCATTCTTTGCAGGAAGCTTGGGATTTTTGGTTTTGTTTCATTTGTAGCAGCGGTGTTGCTTCAGTGTCAAAAATCTCATTAAATTAGCTCCATTTATAAAGTTGTAAAAACAGGTGCACACATCCTAGTTCACAGGCAGGTTCATAAACAGTTGGGCTTTGGCGGTTCCCATCTCTGCAGAACCATTTTGGAACAAACATCTCTGGTTTGAGGCTAAAAGGACCATCCGATTGTATTTGGAGGGCAGTGGACACAGGGAGCAAACATGGGAGTTCCCATCCCTGTGACCTCAGAGATGCCCTTGCATGTTACAGAGGTGACTGTGATGCACAAGTGTGAGGAATGGGCAGGGTGATAATTGGATAAAAGACGCCTGAAAAAGTTAGAAAAAGGGGAGAGGCCACAAGAGAGAAGGACTAAGGTAAGATCCTCAGGACTAAGAGGTAAACAACCTCTGGAGAATTGCTCTTTCCAGAATCTGGCACTGAACCCAAGTAAACCTGAGTTTATAATTCCTTCTGCTGTGAGGAAATGTGGTCAAATTAGCTGTTGAAGTATGTCCTGACCATCTACTTCATCTTTCTAATCCTGAGGTATCTGATCTATGAAAAGATAATAATTTAACACTTGTCCTGCTAATTATCCTGCTGGAGGTTTTATAGAACAGGTTAGGAAAATGTCTATCAGAGATCATAGAAACAGTAATTCCTGTCTGGAGTCAGGAGGATAAAGGAGATTCCTTCCCTCATCCATTTCATGGTGCGGGGTGTGCATAGTGCTTTTAATAAGTCTCAAGCTATATAGTAATGGGAGGTCTTTTCTGGAAGACTCTTGTCTCATTGAAACTGAGTACAAAAAAAAAAAAGGTGCTTAAAGAAACTGGGTTACATCTTAAATAAATGTGGTTCTGCTCTTGTCTGTGTCAGAATGCCTATGTAATGCTTGATAAGTATTTTTAACTTTTTTTTTAATTTGTATTGCCCGGTGGTACTGGAGATAGTTCTGATGAAGTTAATTCGGAGCTGAAAGATGAACTGAGAGCCAGTATTTCAGCCAGACTAGTTGGTTCAGCTGCGGAACAAAGCTCCCACGGCTGCAGCAGTGGAGCAGCCAAGCTTCCTTGCACAATTCTGCTGGAGCAGGGACCAGCAAACCTTGTGCCGGGTCACCGTGTGTGCCCTGGTTGTAGGTTCCCTTGTGAAAAACATCAGGACAGCTTTGCAAACTGCTGAGGAGGTGCAGGTGCAGTTGACCTTGATAGATAACTGTATTTTTAAGCACATGAGATGTATACAATTATTACTTGGAAAATTCACTAGCTTTGTAATTCATCAGAGCTTTTTTGCTGCTCTGGTGGTGCAGCGGGTTGCAATATCATTCTAGGTGGAAACTTCTTTCATGATCTGTTGTGTGTGTATATGAAGGTACAGGATGTAACCAAATTCAATGTGTAATGTAGGTGAGAAACAGGTAAATGTTCAAGACACGTTCCTCTAGTAATGTGGTAAAAGGACTCCTTGTTCCTTTTAGGTTTTTTAAGAGGTTTCTGACCTCCTGTTGTAAAAACATGCCTTCAAAGCAAGTTATGTTGGCAGGGTGTTCTCTGCAGGATCACTGGGGAAACCTCTGCTTTTTGAGCCTCACCTGAGGGAAGTGAGAAGGATGATGTGGAGCAGAAGAGAAATGGGTGAATTGCGAAGTGGGAACTGGAGGGCAGTATGGCAGGCAGAGCCTGAAGTACAGCTGGGACAGTTACTTGAGCTGCTAGAAAGAAGAGCTCAGCCCCAAGAGACTGAAGAGGAAAGCAAACTTTTTCTAAGCACTTGATAGGAAAGAGTGTTGGGTCCCAGGCTGGGGAGCCCCAGGTGAAATAACTGCAAACTCTTGCTGCAGCTGTTGATTGTTATTCCATTTCCAGGGTTAGTTACTAAGTGTCCCTGCAGGATACAACGTTCTCTAGTGAATTGTTGGGTTTGGGTAGTCCTGTAGCTGTGACAGGGAGAACAATGCAAATAACCAAGGCAGGAAAGGAAGTGTTTCTGCCCACCATGGATTTCTAGCCTGTCTTGTGAGCTGAGTCAAATGTTACAAGAAATTGGGCCCTTAAGGATGGTCATATTTTGATAGTCACCCACCTGCTCTTAATTAGGCAGTGTACAGCATGCCCGTCTTTCTGCTTTGCTCATGTAAACAGCAGTGGAGAGGAGTCTTGAGCCTTATAGAAAGGATCTGCCTGAGAGGAAATAGTTCTGGCTAGAAAGGAGAGGTAAGATTCTTGTTTTGATACATTGCTTATATGTGTTTTTATAAATACAGGTAGAGAAAGTGGGGAGGAATTAGACTTTATCCAGAAATATTGCTTTCATTTCATTTTAAATTTAGTATCTGGCCCCAGTCAATCCCCAATAAAAGTAATTAGATTGTGTTTTCTGTAGTAGTACGATGAAAGGCATTAATCTCTTAGTGGGTGCCGCACTAATTGCATCTGAGTTTTTAACTTGGATACCTAGCAGACCATTTTGAACAGGTTTATGTATGTAGTCATAAATCCTGAAACTAGCTAATTTCTTTAATGGGCTTAAACTCTCCTTTATTTTCCTAATATTGGTGGTGACTTGAAGTTGCTAGAAGTTTATGACTTTTAGCATTCATATCTGACTCTTGTTTTTCTCTGAGAGAAACATAATATTTTGGTTAATGATACTGTTTTAGAATTAAAGTATGACTCAGGAATAACGCTGCAAGGATCATGGAATAGCACTAAATCGGTACCTACATAGTTAGAAAATCAAAGATTGAAATTGGAGCAACTGGGTAGACACAGAACTTTTTTCTGGTGTTTCTGGTGTTTTTCTGGCTTGAGATTATCCTAGAAGAAAAAAAGAAGAGTAAAAGGGAATTTTTTGAGAAATGATTGATGTACAAAACCTATGAAACTAATATAAATTAGGATTTAAGAAAAGGTTTTAGCATCACAGCAGTTTATCACATTAAGATGTAGTAATCAGCTTTTACAAAATATATAATAAAAATATTGATAATAATTTTAAAAATATTTCAGATAGTCATATATCTGAGAAATTGTTAAAAGTGGAGGGAGGAGGGAATAAGATTATGGAAGCACTACTGAGACAAACTGAAATATAGGGGAAATCAAACTGGTTGAAGGAAACCTGTGAAAATTCCAACTGATATCCTTTCTCTTATTCACTGAGCAATAAAGCAAATTATTTTTTAGTGTGAGGTAACATTATCATAAGGCTATGCAAGAGGGCTGTGCAAATGAACTAGATTGGTGTGGCTAAGATCTTGATACATTTTGTATTTCACTTTCTTAGAGCAGGAACTTTACAAAATTTAAAGTGATGGAAAGCAGGTATTTTGATCAGGCAGCATTTTTTGGCTTTGCCTATGAGCTATAAAATCCTGTTACTAGTTCTTTATTAGTGTAAATTGATCTGGGCTCTTGTCCTGTGGTTTGATAGTAAATGATTTAAGCTGAAGTTACAGTGTGCTCAGAAGGAGAGATCAATCACGGCTTCTCTCTTGAGATTACGGCGCTATGTTAGTCAAAGCATGGTAATGGTGGTGAATCAATTAGGAAGGGAAAATTAACAGCACTGCTGGGTACTGTGTTACTGTGCATTAGTGAAGCAAAATACAAAATTTCTGAAGCACTGTGATTTTCAATATATTTGAAGTTTTCATTGTAATTTATACTGGCAGGACATATTCAGTTAAAAAAAGAAAACTGCTGCCAAGTGAAAAAATACAGTACTCTGTTTTAAAGGGAGCTTTTTAAATTTAGGGCATGATGTTAGCAGCACTCATAAGATTAAGAGTGATTAATTACCTGGACTGGGTAACAGCTATTTCATGAGAACACACAGTATTTATTAACTTACAGGACACCTAAATTCTCTGGTGTTCTTTTACATGAAAAATCATTTGACATTCATTTTAAGAGACAAAGGGTTTAACTAACAAACTTACTTGGGATAGAAGGCTGCAGTAGCACTAAAATATGCTTTAGCAATACTATGAAGATCAGATGTGGATTTTCTTTTCTCCTGCACATGCGGTACTTCCCATGGAGCATCTCCAGAAACAGAGATCTCACAAGTTCTAATTGCTGATCCTTTTGGGAAAGACATATGTTTCTGTGGGGCTTTGAAGTGAGCTGTTCTCACACAGATAATCAGAAATTGTCTGTCAGAAAGTGGCGTTTTAGTGTGTGGTAGTAGCTCTTTATGTTTGGGAGAATAGGTCAGCGCACACAGATAGCCAAGTTGAACATTTCTAATGAAACGTGATGAAGTCGCACTTCTTTAAAAATTGAAGAAGTGGCATACATTTTGATAATGGAATAATGGAGACTCCCTACCCCAACTATCATCTCTGTTCATGATCATTAGGAGGCGGAATATTAAGAGCAGAGCAACTGGGCGTAACAGCCGACGTCCAACATCTGTCATGCTGGAGCCCGGGAGTGTTCAATTGCATCCTATTGTTTTTGGATTATTCAACCTCATTTCATTGTCATTGCTTTTGCTCAGGATTAATCAGCTGTTTACAACTACACCAAGTTTTGGAGTCATAATGAAAACAATTGAGCTATAGTTCTAAATAAATATACAGTATTCAGTCTCTAATGAAAAAAGTTACTAATTTATGAATGCTGGTAACAATTTAATTAAGTTTGAAATCAATACAGATTGCAACAACCATTGTGTGGCAGTTTTTTTTTTTTTTTCCTTTTGTGTACATCATAAAAAGATCATACGATATTTCCTTGTAAGTTTATGTAGTTATGATTTTGGTAATACAAGTATAGTAAAAGAAAGATGTTTTAATTATGGGGCATGGGTGTGTGTATATATTGGCTCATCTGTCATTACAGTTGGTAGCAGAATCGATCCCTTGCTGCCAGCAAGCAGACTTGTTGTTCACATCCTCTTTTATTCTTGTCACTTATTTAGAGGTATTACTAAAAAGGCACTTTCAATTTACACCAAATGCACATATCTACGTTATCAGGGTGTATTAAAAAGGGCAGTTTTCAGGTGACTTGTATACTTACATGTTTTTGTGTCTATCATAACCCATCTAAATATTTTTGCAATTATTAGATAAATCTATAGCTACATTTTAACTGTTTAAATGTATTGAAATTATTTTAATGACTTTGAGTTTGCTGACAGGCAAACATATAATCCCCTTTTTTCTCAAGATACTGCTCTGGTTGCAATGTTGTGTACTTTATACAATATTAAAATTGTGAATGCTGGAAGGTTTCTAATAATTTGAATTTACTTATTTTGGTACCATATGTGCAAAACTGTGGTATTCTTGGCCATGTACCTTTTAGCTCTGTCTCCTGTTTCATTAATGCAGTTATTTCTTCCCCCCTTGATACTTAGGCAGAATTTTCATGTGTTTTAATGTACAAATACTACAATGCACAAAGATTTCTTTTTCCCTGAGTTGCAACCGATTATCCATTGAAAGGATCTTTTGCTTAACTGCCCAGAGTCTTGTGGGGCCAGCCAGACACTACTCCAGATGGCAAGTTGTTAGGGCTGGACAGAATGGCTTTGGAAGACTTCTCACCAATAAAGGCTGTAATGTTGGGATTTTACTGTTTGGCTTTTTTTTCTCCCTGTAGTTCCCAGGGTGGGAAGGTGCTGGGATGGCAGCAGCGTGCCGCCCACCCACCTGCTACCACCTGTTTAGCTTTTGCAGTTTCTATAAAGCCTCCTCTTGTCCACTCCATACAATCGCTGCTGGCTGGCAGGGGCCAAGGAAAAAGAGATCTTTCTTAGGAAGTTACGTCTTCGGATTGCAACCCTTCCCCATCGCAAAGTGCTCTCCAGAGGTGGAATCAGAACTGAATCAGAACTTCTCCCATTTGAAACAGCCCTTTGGAGTTGTTGTGCTTTTAATCCAGTAAGATCCTTCTTGGATTAAACGGACCGTTTTCTTCCGTAACATATATTTTGAGAATGGAGATTTCATTGCTTTCTTTCTCTCTTTGAGATTAAAGAAATTAAAGGAATGAAAGCGTAAGACATAAAAAATGCTTCATTCTTTCTTTCAACGATAAGAAACAATTTTCAGACGTTTCCAGAAGACCCAGAAGAACTTTTATTTTATTATATTTATTTTTTTAGAAGCCAAGAAAAATACTCCATAATTGATACCAGGAAACAGATTCAAGAGGTACGAAGGCTACTCCATGAGTGCTCTCCTCACCACAGATTTTTGCTAGGTGATCTTTGCGCGTGTGAAAGTGAAGCTGCATCAAAGATGAAAACGTGTAAATCCAGCCAGCTGGCCTCAGGTGCAGAGCCCGAGCCGCCGTGCAGGAGCGGAACAGGCTGTATTGCGAAGTGCGGCTCGGACAGGGTGGAGAACGCTGCCAAGAGGAGACTGGCTGCCAATGCCCGCGAGAGGAGACGGATGCAGGGGCTGAACACGGCCTTCGATCGCTTGAGAAAGGTGGTTCCGCAGTGGGGGCAAGACAAGAAACTGTCCAAGTATGAGACGCTGCAGATGGCTCTGAGCTACATCATGGCCCTGACCAGGATCCTGGCCGAAGCTGAGCGGTTCAGTACTGAGCGAGAGTGGCTCAGCCTGCACTGCGAGCACTTCCATGCCCACAGCTACCAGCACTGCCCGCCGCAGAAAGCCCCCGCCGACAGCGATCCTTACGCACAGAGGCTGTTCGGCTACCACCCCGAGCACTTCCAAACTGCTAATTAGAGCTTGCTGCTGGCTAAGCATATGCAGCAGGCCAGATGTGTTATTTAATAATTAGCAAGAGTTAATCTGCTTGACCAAGGTAATATTGGCATTATAATAGCTCATTCTTGTTTGCATCTTATAGTAATTCAACAAAGGAAATTTGCGCTGAGAACATAAAATCAAAAGGCATTTAAGATGATTAAATTTATTTAATGTTGGTGGAGATTATATTTTTAATTTGAAATATTTCTGACAATTGTTTCCTAGTTTATCTAGTGTATTTGATGCTTTAATTAAATAAGTTTTTGGTGTTTTTTTAAACTGTGATGAATCATGACAGTATTTCTACTGATCATGGGACAAGTCGACCTATGGTGTAACTGAATGGAATAGCACCAGAAATTAACTTCATTCCATGTTTTTATGTCAGCTTTAAAGTTGTTCTTTAGTTTCTTTTTGCATAAATGATTCACATGGAAAAAGTTTTATAATGTATTGGAGTTCTAGTCCTCAGAGAACTAACTTTCTTAAACTTTGTAAGTTTGACATATGGGTTCCAAAGTTGTGTAGGTTTGCTTTAATCCAATTTATGGTGTCTCTTGTATGCTCAAAAAAGAGCTGGTTTCAAGTCATGGAAAGAATGTTTTATTTTCAGTGGTTGTAAAAGCACGTGTGACTGTATACCATAAATGAGAATGCTTGCGTGAAAATAATCTAAGCTTCTAGATTTTTGTAGTCTTTAAATGATGGGATTTTATTTTTTAATCTTATGTTATCTGGAAACAAGAACAGATTTTGTAAATCATAAATAAAGTGTTTTCTATGCTATGTCCTCACCAAATACCTGGAATTCCTACCCTGGGAATTACTTACTAGTGGATTCTCTACCCCAAATATTACACTACTTCTGTCACAACCCTGGCAGTTTAATGTGCTGAAGAGCCAACCGGCAAATGATATTTTCTTCTCAGCTACAGTAAGGAGTCTATTTGATGTACGAGTTTGGGAAAAACTTATGGAGCATTCCTGCAGATTCATTTCAGCCCTGGTGATGTGCTGAATGGCCTCTTGTTTGCTTGTGGGGGAAAGATAGAGGGGTCTGGGGAGAAAGGGCAGAAGAGGAAAGGAGTCTGGGAAGATGAACCAACAAGGAGAGGATGGCTGGGGAAGCACTTGTGTTTGTAGCAGGGTGCAGAGCCTGCAGAGGCTCAGCTCTCGGTGCCTGGTGTGGTGACAGCAGACTGTGGTGCTGCAGGGTGTTTGTGCTGCTGCTGCTGAGGGGGGATTCCAGAGAAAAGCCCTCCCCGTGTTAGCCCGGAGAGGGAAGGAGAAAGGGAGCTGCTGTCCCACAGCAGCTGGTGGTGGATTTCCAGCAGGGGAGGCTTGCGGGTTCCCTGCTGGCTGCTGCCATGTCTGATATTTTAGGATTCTTTCAAATGACAGATGAATGGCTTTGATAGGAGTTATTTTCGACAATTAAGCAGCTTTCAGAGAAGAACAAAGGCACTGATCAGAACTAAGCCGTGTCTGGGGGGAGAGGGACTGTGCTGCAGGAGCAGTTCCGTGCGGAGACCTGCCCTCTGTGTCTGTCCCTCACTGGCACTGCCAGGCTCCTGCCTTTCCTGGCCTGGGAGCTGGATGCTGCCTGGCTCAGAGGCTGGGTTTCAGGCTGCCTTAAACACACTGTATATTCTGAGCAACTCTCTCCTTTCAACGCTGGCATTCAGGAATGGGTTTTAGACATTTATTTGTTATAAAGGTAATGACTAGTGTTAATTATTAAAATGGGGACCTTTGCTTCATGTGAATTACGTTAAATCTTTATCAGCAAGCAGAAGGTGGATTCAGCCTCAGAGATATGAAGTCATGTTACTCAGACAGTAGAATTAATTGTTGTCCGTCATACAGTCAAGTTAATATTGTGTGAATATTGCTTACCATTAAGTGGCAAATTTACATACGTAATAACAATGAATACAGTTCTTAATTAAATGATGTGCTATCTTACCCTGATGTATTAGCTGTCAACTTCAGGCAGACACTGTCTCACCTGCACTGCTAATAGAGCAGTGGGTTTTCCATCCTGAAACGGAAATAGGATGCAAAAAAATCATGTGATTATATGACATGGAAAGCTTGGATTAGTGAAAGATTGCCTAAAGCTGCGGTGTGAAGGCAAATACAGTGTGAAAGGATAAATGCCAGAATAGGGTGCAAGAACACGACTGATGCTTCTGGCATATGATTGGTTTTTGTGGGACATGACATTGCAGTAATTCAGGTAAAAGTACTTAACAACCATTTCTCTTCCACTTTTGTTTCTTCCATGCAGCATTGCATTTTATTTTCTACTGCATATGATGATATAGTCAAAAAAAGAAATGGATTAGTATGCAGGGAATGATTAAATGGTAGTAAACTCTCATAAAGAGGAGCAAAGCAACACAAACCATAAAATATCTGTGCTCACGTTACCAAAAGTTGTTAAGAATTGAAACTGAGGCCCTGCAAAGCACTTCAGTGCAGTATGTAGGTATTGAGTACTTACAAATCAGGTCATGATATCAATCTCTGCTGCTGAACAATATGGTTAAGGTTATAATCCCCTGTAATCCCCATTCTCTTAGATTTTGTTGTGCTAATGGGACGTGAATGATATTGATACCTTTATTTATAGTTAGTAATATTGCTGCTGGGAAATTTGTGATTTTATCTAGTGCTGTACTGGTTTTGTTTCTTAGGAAGGTGCAGCGTTAAAGTTGGGATTTTCAGTTTACTGTGGCAGTGAAGGCAGCAGAGTAAATTCTGTGTAGCGCACAGACAGCTGTCTGTCTATTGATTTCCTGTCAAAGCCTTTCGGGGAGTCAGTTGAGGTGATGGGAAAGTTAGATCATTAAAATTTCTTTCTGAGGGCAGTTTGAAAAGCAGATAATATCCATGCTGGTTGGGACTTCTCAAACGCAACAACTATGCAGTAAATGTTGATTTCTTTTTATAGCTTCCCTTTACAAATACTTCAATGACATTTGTGAAATGTAAACTTAACAGTTTGACTTGGGTTTGATTATTGCTCCCAAATATTTGTTCCCCACTGACTGTTTGATGCTGGTCAGGTAATGGCTCTGAGCCACCTTCTGTACTGGGCTTTGCTGATGTGGGTATTTCATACAGCCTCCCCTTAAATAATTATGGCTTCTCTTAGACCTCCAAATAAGCAAAAGCTTAGATGCTCACAGTTTGCTGTGTTCTTAGAGGCTGAGTTTTGTCTGCTCATAAATCTTTGTCCCACTGAATAGCGGTGCAAACCTGAAATACTTTTGTTTGTAGTATCAGTACTACATCTGATCCATCTGTCCAGTTATCACTGTAATCCTAGAACCATGTTGTTGGGAGAGCATTGGGGGTGGCAAATGCTTGCTTCATTAAATATATCTTGCGTACTTTACAGATACGTGTTTCACTGTTGAAGCTCAGTGTGAAATTCTAACGAACTATCTGTGGGATATTAACCTCTATTTTTCTGAAAGGTCTTTCTGCAGAGTTTTCTGTTTGAAGCTACAGATACTCTGCTTCTATGACTCTTTTGATCATATCACCCTGTTTTGACATGCCCAGAGTCATTACTGAGCTTGGAACTAGAGTGGCATTTTTAACTGCAGTGTGTTTGCAGCGGCTAAAAGCAGAATTAGGGTAGCACATTCCCCGAAGATATGTTAGTAATAAAATTCAGTGCTTTCTTCCTCATCATCAGCATGTCTTTCAACTTCCATTCATTCCAATTTTTTAGGCTTTTTTCTTCCATCTCACCATTTATAAGGTATTTAGTGCACAGTCCATCTTGTACTATCCATACACACAGGGCAAGTCTCGGTTCTTGCCTGGAATTCTGAAATGGTGCTACAGTACCCATTCTTCAAAGTAAAAATATGACTGACCTCAGCTGTACAGTTGTAAAGTCAATGACATTGCAGCTTCCTCCTGTGGGGAGGCATGAGTATCGTTAGGTATTTCAATATTTACCTCACTCCCTCTATCTTGGTAAGTAAAACTTTCTATGTGGAATCTTTGTGGAAGTCCCTCCTCTGACGGGATTCACTAGGCACAAATTTTTAAAAAGTGCTATTTCCAGGCCAAAGGAATTGATTTCCAAAGGAAGCTTTTGCCTTGACATCCCTTACTCTTGGGATTCCAGCTGTTCGAGCTAAGCAATATAGGTGTGGTTCATTATAGTTTAGGAGTGAAATTTACCCAGATTTTTCAAATAATTCACAGAAGAGCTGCCTTCTGGTCTAAATATGTTCAACTCTTCCATTTCTACAAAATATCCAGGGGAAGAAACGAAGTGCACTGCAGATGAAGGCATGTTTATTCATGGAAGAAACAGTCCAGAGTTTTCTCTACACAGATATCTTACCACAAATGTTGATTTCACCTGGTTCTTGTGGGCTTCTTAAAAAATGCTCTATGTTTTAAACTTTAACTACATTTCAAGCAAACCTGGCTTCAAAACCCCTAACCAACCCCATGTATAATACTTAAATGTCTCTTCTACTAAAGAGTACATTTTAATATTGTCTACTAATTGTTTTCTAATTTGTAGTTCAGTTTTCATTTGTACAGAAATTAGCACGCAAAATATATCTTTAAAAAATTTGCTTGAAGTGTCTGCATATGTAGCTCCAAGGAACAAGAAGTTCATTTTTGACTGGCTTCCTGCAGCCTGGGGTGCATAGTAATATTTTTTTCTAACCTTTCAGATTGTCTTCAATGTTCTTCCATTTCTTTACAAAACCATGTTTCCTGTTACTAACAGGCTGTGTGATCATAAAGGATGGTCAGTTCCTGAACAGAATTCCCACTGGTATAAATGAAGAACTCCACTTAAATTCACACATATGGCCCAAGATTTCTTTTGATTATGCATTAAATGGTACCTTATAGTGGACTTCATGTTTAAAGGCATTAATAGAAGCAACTTTTGTTGCTCAGAGGAAATGATAAAATGTGAAGGAGCCGCTTTAGCTCACAGAGCTAAAACAATTTTAAGAACATTTCCTTTGACCTGGCAGGCACAGAAGTACATGGAAATCAGGTGGGAATGGAGAAAACATGGTTACATGGGAGGGCAAAAGTGACAGGACTCATCTTCTTTTTTGGTCTTGTTCTTTTCTGTATCTGAGCTATGAGATCCAACTTCCCTCAAGTGTTTGGTTTGCATCTGCAGCCTATTTAGAACCCACTCCAAAATGTACTAATGGGCCCTTACACAAAGAAGATGCTCAGTTGTTCATGTTGAAGGCATGCATAGGGAAGAGTGAACTTCAGTGTGGTTCGTGTGTTTGATTTGCCGTCCTTCACATTTTTCCTGTACAAGTGCTGGATGCAAAGCCAGGGGTTGGAAAGATCAGTGCTCTGTGCCAGGGCAGCGTGGGGGCCAGGTGACCAGTGGAACAGACAGACTCTGAATGAGTTTCTGAGACACGGTGGGGTTCAGCAATGGAAGACTGTAGGCAGGAGTGTATTTTAAAACCAATGGCAACTGATACCAAAAATTGTTTAAAAAAGCAACAACTTTATTTCACAGCTACATTCTAAAAGCATGGCTAGTATGTAACTTGACAATATTTATGATTTTCTTCTAAATAATGTCAAGCCTGATTTCATTAATCAGCTGTCACAGCAAAGTTCTGAGAAGACTTTCGGCATTGTTGCACACGTTCACAATTATTTGAACATGTGAAGGACAGTCTTGTATGCGACTCTGAAGCATTTATTTAAGTTCAGGTGAGATGAAGGGAATTACATTACTGAACAGGCAGGTGTTTGTTTTTTTTCCTTTCATGTGCACTTAAAATATACATAAAACTGACATGAGCATTTTTCTTCCCAATGAGCATGTCTTTGGGAAGAAAAAAAATCAACTTTAATCAAGAAGAAATATTAACTAGAATTTTAAGGCTCAAAGTGACAATTTTTGTTTTGGAAATAATAAGGCAATTATCAATGAATGGCTTCTCCAGTATTAACAGTATAAAGATTTCATTCCGTTTTATAAAGACATTTTTCAGAAACTAGTGCTTTTAAACCTGGTAGCATTAAGAACGCAGTCCTTACAAGAATCTGTGTTCCAGATTTATTGGTTGAAGTACCTACAATTACTGTAAACAATTGGGACTGGGACTGGCAGTTGTTTACATATTGAGATGAACCCTGCAGACTTGGGGTCTCCTTTTTGCAGTGTGTGCTCGCAGCTCCTCGTGTTAGCAGATGTCAGGCACTCTGAAGGGTTGCTCCACCTTCCATGTGGAAGCAAGGGACTCAATCCAGTGGTTTTAAGGCAAGAGGTCCAATGATATCAATGCAGACCCATGTGTAATGCTGCTGCAGGCTGGGTTTGCATCAGTCTGGACCAAGAGTTTAAAGCAGAAATAATACTTTTTGAAATCTAGAATTGCAACACAAAAGATGTCGTTTCTGCTGTAGTTTGCAATACATCATGCCTCTGATTGGTTGTATGCAAAACCAGGACTGGGAGGAAATGGGAAACTAAATAAACCTAGTAGATGGTTAATCAGTAAACACTTGAGAGGTTACAAACCTGAGCATTTCTGTTTCACACACAGCGTTATGCTCCACACTGTGGTGGTTTCATGGACTTTTGGAGGTTAATAACTAACAGTGGCTTCAGTGGAAGGTCTAACATTAAGTTTTGTTGCTGCAGTAGCTGAATAAGAGAATGAAAAGTTCTGTTAGTGTGAAGTGGGACTGGTTATTCAGTAAAGACCGGCAACAAGCAGCCAGGTTGTTCAGGAGGGAGCAGAGTGGCTCTAACACATCCTGACACGGTGTGGCAACACAGGACTGTCCTACTGTCCTCTTCCACAGGCCTTTTTGCCTTGTCTTTGCACCACTTAACAGCACAAACATAATTTTGGTGTCATTTTCTTGCAAGCTCTTCCTTCTGATGAGCACAGCAATACCACTTGTTGAACAGCATTGGCATCCATTCACACAAGCTGCCCTGACAGGCTCATCACTTCGTGGGCTCGGTACACGCAGAGGAGAAATGTCCTGGAGCAGTTAGGGAACAAAATGTAACAACTACAGACCATTTGGGATCAGAGGATGAGGTGGTTTTTATCAGAGCTACTGAAAGGAGTTGAAATTGCTGACTTCTGTATTTTGTTGGGAAACGTGACGGGGTTTGATCTTTTTGCCAGGAAATATTGTTCAGGAGAGAATATTATAATTCAGCGAACACATTTTTGGTGATCTACTTTCTGTAGCCTGACTCTCACTGAGATTTCTGGGGCCCCTTCTTGAACGACTAAGGATGAATCCTTCTTACTCAGGTCTTTGGGAAAAGTCTTTCAGCTTCTTGTCCTCCCACTTCCAAAGAACTGAATGCGCATTTTAAGAAACATGGTACCACTTAATGGTCAGCATGTCAGCTCAGGTTATAATGATGCGAGTTTGGAGACACTCCACTGATATTGCATCTATTGAAGGGATGTGGTTTGTATGTTTGCGCTGCACACTTTGTCCTTTGATTTGCATGGAGTTTTTGGGTGCGATGTCTGATGTTGTAAAATGTGCAAACCGCTACTGCCGTCAGGAGCACAGGTCAGTATGATTCCAGCACGGGTAACTAGATACTTGCCAGTGGTGAGTACTAGCAGTCCTTTCTTGTGTGAAGAATTCTCATAGCTGGACTTGCCTAATAGGTTAGATTCCAGCAAAAAGGAAAAGTTCGTGCTTGCTTCAATTCTTCGTTTCTACTCAGCTGACAGGTAACTTAATACAGGTAGGCTATTTAGACAGGCAGTGGATAATAAAATCCATAGAGTGGTTTAGGTCTGAAGAAGGCTCAGGGGGTTATATGGTCCAACCCCTCACTCTCGGCCAGGCAGAGGGGCCACAGAGAACTTCCAAGCAGGCAATCTCTTGATTAAGCTTAGGGATAAAGCCTGATGGCCAATATACAACCTGGAATACTTGAGATCAAAACCTGCTCTCTGGTTTGTGAAATAATGGGAAGACCAGGGCTGTAGGTGTGAGTTTGATCTTTTGTGTCTTAATTTCCTACCTTACCATTTCCCAACAGCACTGAATTAAGCAAGCAAAATGCAATAACTTTTCTTGTATTATTTTTCCAAGAGTAGTAACTAATATTGGAAACTTGAAATTTTGGGTGTAGTTTTGGAATCCCTAAGCCGCCCTAAAAACCAAGTGAAGGTAACAGGAGCAGTAGATTCTCTATCCTATAAGATCAGATCCACATTATGTCTTCAGTTGGGCATCTCATTACTGAAGTCACTTAACTCAATGCATCACTTTTAATAGCCATGAGTTTTATTTGGTTTGCCAGGGAAGAGGTACAATGTGGGCAACATCTGCATTCCCATGGAAATACCTGCACCTTGTTTCAACTCTTAGGGCAAGACTGTGTTTTAGCTTTCTGGTCTGACCAGTTTGGGTTGAGTTGCCTGAGGTTTCTAACAAAAGTATGAGAGTTATAATGATGGTTTTGTTTTATGGTGTTCACTCAGGTGGGAACTAAAACAACACAAGGAACTGACTTCCTCTAAATCCTCTGGGAATCAACAGTTTGGAACAACAGAAGCTGTATTTGTGGGAAGCTCAGTGAGAGGCATTCTCTTTCTCAGTCTCTGACTTCATCCAATATTCTTTTGCCATTAACATAACTCATCATTGTTTTCTTTGCATGTGGAGATTTTTAAAGTTAAAATTAAAGTTAAAATTTTAAATTTGAAGAAACCCCAAACATATTCTAAAATGAAAGTATCTGTTAAAATTTTTTTTCATCTCAGTGACTTTGATCATGACTTTGTTGCTTTCTGCCGCCATGTGGAAAGCAGTAAGTGCTTGAAAACATGTCTAGAGGAGAGGGTTAGCAGTAATTTAAAGATGCAGGAGAGCATCTTAGACATTCACAGATTCTAACAGCTGGGGGTATTAATGTAAGTGTATAGATGCCAAATATATTTAAATCAGTGATTAAATGTTGTCACTTAACACCTTCTGTTGAGCTTTCATTATTTGCCTTATTTATTACTATTGTTGTGGGGTTTTTTTAGCTTTTTGCATATAACTGTTGCTCAACTTCTTAACTTTAGTATATTAACAGAATTTCCTGTCTTCCTATTAGACACCACACTTGTGATTGTTTTCTTAATGGTGGTGAAAATTTACCAGGTCACAATTCCTTTCCATTCATCTATGAAATGAGTTTGATGGTACATGCACATTAAAAATTAGGAAAAAGAGACTGATATTTAAAAGCCATGAAGTGACAAGTTTGGTATCATCCATGTTAAAGTCAGAGGATCACTAACATAGAAAGAAGTAAAGTATGAAGCACATCTGGAAAATTTCAGCTACAGGCTCAAGAGAACATGCTTCAGACAAGAGGAATTTCCATTTTCTATGCACTTTAGACACATGCCCTGTACCTTATTTTTATGAACCCTTACGCCAAGAGTACACAGTTCATGGAGTACACACACACACAGATATAAATATTTAGGGTATACAGCTGTACCTGCTTGAAATGCTATATTTATCTAGTCTGGAGTTCAAAAATTCTAGAATAGGCTGGCATAATAATCATATATAAAAATGAGTTACATCTTTTCCATTTAACTTGTGCTTTGTGATTATTTGGCATGTTTTTAAAATTACATTCAAAGTCTTGTTGTTTACCCTCATTCAGGATTGGTGCTACTGTAATGTCAGTGTTTTCACTGGCAGTATTCCAGCTAATCATCATCAATCCTTGCCATGGCAGCTACAGTGCAGTAGCTCTGATTCAAGAAGTAAAAGTGGTATTGGCTTTTAGGTGCTGAAAACTATGTTTACTATGTAATTCTTAGCAAACTACACAGTACTGAATTTATTGCACTACACTTCATACCACAATTAACCTGCATTAAAATCATACACAAAAGTCTTGTACGATGTATTACTTGCAGCATTTGCAGCAGCAGAACGCTTAATTACAAACAAGTTGCTTGTAAACCTTGAGCATCGTGAGTTGTACCTCTTCTTTTATTATTATTTAGTTTTTCACAGTTCTAAGTATCTCCGCAGGTGCAACTGGAACAAGTGTTTGTTTTTCAAAGTTCTTCACTCTCCACCAACTTTTGGGTTGGGGATGAAAACAGCATAGGGCTCTCAGGAGCTGGAAAGGCAGAGAAGATGTCGAGTCCTTGGCGGCTGCCCCCGGGACGGAGCTTGAGTGTTTGTGGAATTTGACGGTGCCACTGAGCTGCAGCAAGAGAAACATGAGGGGTTGTGTAAACCTCCAGCTCGGGTCACAGGGAAACAGTGGAAATCAATAGACACACCTGAAAATTTGCTTCCAACATCCTTGAGAGCACAGCATTGTTCTGTCTGGGTTAGGGTCTGTTCTTTCAAATATTATCATTGGCATTGTTGCTATGTTCAGCAATTCTATTGAAGTCTAGAGATTAAAAGTCATCCCTGTTCAATTCAATGGCAATGTTTGCATGGATGTCACAAAGTCCAAAATTTAATGATTGAATCTTTGGAGCCTTCTCCAAAGCCCTTGCAATCAAAACTAAAAACATACCTAGCATGAACAGAGCTGAACAAAGTGGCCAGGGGTCTGATTCTGTGCTGCTGCATCCTCTGCATGGCTTTTCTTCGAGGAAGTGATTACAGTTTTTACTGCCCTGTAGCAGTTACAATTACTAACATGGTTTCTAGATTTTTTGTAAAATACTGAAAGAAACGTAATCCAAAGACACATATTCAGTAATTTAAAAGCATTCTTCATGTTCCCATATGAACCAATACTACTACAATTTTGTAAAAATATTGTATTACATAGTACCTAGTAGTTGTTATCCCTAAAATACTTCAGATAAGGGTAAATTATATTATCTTTGCCAGTGTTTATCCATGTGGGTCTGCACCCAAATTAGACAGACATATCTGGCAGCAGTTAAAATGAAAGCATATGAAAACAGAAGTCAAGTGCAGGCTCCAATGCTCTGAGGTAACTTAGTGTGGGAGACAACAATCTACATGTTAAGCACAGATAGGAAATTTCTTTCCATGCTGGATCTTTCCATGCTGAATTTTGACCCTATCTGGAAATACTTTTAAAAGAGCCTCCTTTTTTCTTGCAGCGCCCAATTTGTTTCTGCTTGAACTCATTATTTACTCATTATTATTTTTCTTTGCATGCAGAATTGTAAATATCAGACCACACCTTCAATCTCTCGATTCCACCCATTCAAAATAGCACAAAGAAAAATGACTTCTGTCACCCACTTTGGGGTGTGAATTACATATCTTAGAAAATATGGTTTGAATTGGGATAATTTCTTGATTTCTGTATTTTTCCTGCTTGTGCTTTGAATCTTTCATTTGAAAATTTGTCTTTCAACATTTAGATACCTAGGAAATGTTAAAATTTTGTTTCGCTTTTCTTAAATCAGCCCCCCCAGCCCTCTCTTGAGCCTTTCATTACTATTGCCCATATCACCACAAGGTGGCAGGAGGCTGACAGAGATGCCCTGGTGGCTTACTTCCGATGATTAGGTGGGGTTTAAAAAACAAAATAGAAATATGACTTTGAAAACATGGACTCTTGGTTTTTTTTTCTTTTAAGGGTCTGGTTCCAATACAACCAGTTATATTATAGTTATCTATCTATCTAGATATAAAATCCAGTTTGTGGAACATGCTTTCTGTTTTATTATGCTGCCTAAGTGATCAAAATACTCTGCTTTTTCTATTCCATCTTGCAGAGATAGTTAAATGGTATGCTGTAGTTCTTGAAGTGGGCTGGGGCCTTCTGAGTCATAGACATCAGCTAGGCTTGGTTTGCACCTCCTCTGCTCTGCGGAAGAAGGGGTCTACTTTCTTGTGGAAATTTTATTTATTTGTTTGTTTTATTGCTCTGTGAGGTCAGGGCTGTAGCACAGACACGTCAGAGGCAGTAGAGTTAAGGTTCAACTTGAAAATAGATGTGTCTAGGGATTCTGGGAGGTGGAAAACGGGAGTAGAGAATATTGTGCAAAACTCCTGCTTTGGCTTTTTGTCCTTACCCTCCTTTACGCCGATGCAGCAGAGCTGGTTTGGCCATTTAGCTGTATCATTATCTCTCTTCTGGGGCCTTATTAAGCTGTGGCCCTGCTGTGACATGGATTTCTAATCCATGCCAAACCCAGACTAAGAAGTAGCTGGGGCCTTGTTTCCTTTCCCAGCCAGTACCTACCATAGATGTCAAGTCGAGCAGTACAGGAGACAATGCCAGCTTCGTTCTTTGCAGACAAGGTGTACCAGCCAGCATCTGCTTTCTTGGCAGGCTGGATCAGGAGGCAGACGTACCCTGTTGTATCTTGATGCATGCTGGAAAACAAGTGTTTGGGAATTAGCATTTCTCAAGAGGACATCAGCTTTCAGATTTTAAAATGTGTACATTAAATATAAAACAGATATGTTGTCATCTCTATTCACAAAAAGGTAGCAGTCTATAGTCGATAGATTTGCTTTCAGTATGGCCTCAAACGATGATCAGGAAATCTCAGATCTGTTCTGGCTCCTCTCAGTTGTGCACAGCCATGGTGTGACTGTGGGAGCTGAATTGTTACTCTCTATATATTAATATTAGCATTCTTTATTGAATACAAATGAGCTAAACCTATGCAAAGCTTCTGCACAATCATACTGTAGTTTTTCCTAGTTCAGAAGCTGGAACAAGAACATAACAAAATACCAAGAGCACTTCTACAAAGTTGTGATATTTTTCACAACAGCAACCAGAGCCAGTCAGAAACTTTCTTGGGGCACCCTTTTCCATGAGAAAATGACCAAGTGGGAAAATCAGAAGGATTGGTTTAGCCAACACTCTGAAAGAAACCCGCTTCGTTGTTCCCTCCACTTCCTTTGCTTTCCAGTGATCTAAGACTTTGTGGCTGCAATTTCCAGGAAAAACTTTTCAGTAGGATAGAGCAGAAATGAGACTCCTCTGCTCTCTAGGCTGAGGCTGGTCCTTTTTACCAACCCAAGTGTTTCTCTCGTTATAAAGGAAGAGGTGTGAGATGAGCACTTCAGAACACTTAGAGTTCCAGGATGTTCTGAAATTTGAGATTTTGTTTCCGTATGAACTGGAATGAAACCACGTACTTGAAGGGCAAGAGGACATTTTGTGCTCCCAACAGCTCTGATAAAAAAGGGAACATTCACCCTTTGCTCCCTGCACTAGACAATTTGCCTTATGCCGGGGGTGCAGTAGTGTAGGAGCTGGTGTGTGTCGTGAGCCAAAAACCTCTCCTGGCTTCAGGCAGGAAGGCAACAGTGAGGCAACACAGGGACAAACAGGGTTGATGCTGCCCGTGGGTCTGTGCGAAGCCACTGGAAGCCTTTGGGGTTTCTGGTCTCAACTGGCTGAAACAGCAGAGCTGTCACAAGCCTTGTGCTTGCTCCTGGCACTGTGGGGTGTGGGAGGTTTCCCTTAGCCATTCCTCTGCTGAGCTGAAGTAAAAATTTGTTTTCTTACCTTTTGTGAAACAACTGGAAATGTGGCATTTTAGGACAGTTGTTCATTTTCCAGTAACTACAGTGTGTGCATGTGTGTAACCACAATCTCTATTAAATGGGAACATCTACATGGTGTTATCCATGAATTCGTTAATGGCAGACTCAGTCCCCTCCTCCAGATCATCTATAAAGATATTAAACAGCACTGGGCCCAAACCATACAGACTGCAGGCTGTGGAGGGTCAGGGTTAGGTGGGGATTTTGGAGAGGGACAGCAGTCTCTGGGGGAGCACAGGGTGACCGCTGAAAGTTTTTTAAGAATGCTTTCCCTTGTGATTGGTGTCCATCCCTAACAGGTGCTGCTGCAGAGCCAGTTTCTGTACTGATAGCCTGCAGGTATGTGTGTGAAGGGATGGTACTTCTTGAAGCTGATCTCAAAGATCCAGGGACTGCATCAAGTTGTTAGTTGGAACCAAGTGAAATAAAATACTAAAAATCAGATATATGCTAAAGTTGAAATCTTTAAAAAAAGAAAGCACTTAATTTGTCATTAATTACAGCCAGGCGCATTATTTCATCACCTTATCTTTTGCAAAAATTGAAAAACAGTGATGCATTTGACTGCAAGAGCTGAACCTGAACATTGTTGTATTTTGTAAGCATAGATCAAAGTCTTTGCCTTTGTTTGTGACCAACTTTGTTAAGTTTCTCTGTCTGACATGATGAACTCTGTATTATCCCATACTGAGGGGCACTAAAACTGTTCTGAGTTTGAATTCATACGTAGTTGGACCTAAACTGGGAAAAAATAGCTCGTAGAGAATAAGGTGCTGAAATGCATTAAAATACCGTATCAGAGTATGTTTGATAAGGAGATTCCTACTCTGTGTCAGGCCTGTGGCCTGCAGGCTCTGTCCCCACTCTCTGAGGCAGTGGGGCCTCGTGCCTTTGTTCTGAGCCAAGGAAACAGCCCTTGTTCCCCCCACAGGGAGGCAAGATTTATGCAGCTGTATGTGGGTGAAAGGAGTTGTTATAAAGCACCACCAGCTGTACTTATCATAGAGGTTTTCATGGAAGCAGTCGGTCCAGCCACAAGAAACTTCAGGCGTGGGTGTTATGGCACAGTACCTCATCCTCTCTCTGTTTGATGGGATGGTCTCATTATCTTTCTTCCAATAAAATACGGGAGGTGGCATTCCCACGACCCTGCACTCTAATCTGACGGGGTAGCCTTCCGGAACACCACAGTTCTGAAGCTTCTCCAGAAACATGGGCGCTCTTTTTACTTCCTTTGCTGGAAAAAGAATTATTCAACAACAGATATTTTATTCTTTGTTTCTCTTTGAATAGGATGGAAGAACACCATAAAAATTATTCTTGTGATACCAAAACAGGTTGTGGAGTTTTAGTGGGATGTTGGAAGGGAAGTGAAATGCCATGACATAGCCTCTGTAAGGGAACATAAAGTAAATAATAGGCAGAACTGAAGTTCATAAAAGTATATATGCATGTCTAACAGGTCTAAGCATACTACCATTGCAGGGAATTAATGCCAGATCTATAGATTTCAATATCTCAGATCTTTTGAGGCTTTATTAAAGAGCAGTCTTCAGATTAATTTTTTCTATTTAAAAACAATTTTAAACCAATAAAATTGGGCTGAAATCTGGGATACCTCACCATATATATGATGAATCCAAACCCCAGGCATTTTCTGGGGAGAAAGTTAAGAATATCATTTTACATCGACAAGAGAGGAAGGGTGATAATGAGGCAGAACTCTTATGGCACTCTCTTAGTAACAGGACTGCACACATCTGAGCACCAGGCACCAGGTGCATTTCCCTCCCTCAGCTGAGGAGGGAAGTATATATATAAAAAAAATATATATATTCTTTATATTGCGTAACTTATCTACAGTTGTTGGATTCTCCTACTCTCCGTGCATTAACTATTTATCTGTACTTGTCTGTAGGGAAATTATGTAAAGTACATTTGAAGAAGTGCATGCAGATAACTTCATCATTGAGATTAGTTTTTCAGTGCTTCTTACCTACAACAGTGAGCTCGAGACTAAATGAATTTTGTCCTGTTCTGTTAGTGGCAAGGCAAGTATAAGTTCCAGCATCACTTTGGGAGAGAGGATCGATGAGCAGAGAGTGCACTCCAGTCTCTCTGACCAGCATCTTGTGTCTGCCATCTGGGAGCACAGGTTTGCCATTCAGGAGCCACGTCAGGTCTGGGGTTGGTAACCCGCTCACCTGAGAGACAGGGAAACAGCTCGAAACAAATGTCCAAGTGACAGAGGGAGGTTAGGAAATTCAGAGCTAGGCCTTTTTACAAATGCCAGCTGAATCGTGTCAAAATCTAGACCAGAAAGATTTTTTTTTTGTAATTATTTCTCAGTTTTTGTTTCTCTGCTGACTATCCAAGAGGGAGAAAACCAGAAAACAAACAAACAAAGAGATTAAAAAATACATTAAATATCTATGTTTTTCTTTGTCAGAAAGGAAGAAACTTAGATTGAAATATAAAATTAGAATATGAGAGTCACAAAAAGACACAATAATGTGCTAGTTTTCCCTTTTTGGTGCTGAATACAAATCACATTCCTCACTCTGAAATGCTGCAAAATTTAACAGAGATGAAAAAAGCTTCTATACAAATTACTTCGTATTTTGTAAAATTTGATGAAGAATTACATAATACTTCATAGCTGTTGAACTTGCATGCTTTAGGACATTACAGATTAAGTACTTTTTGAAAGATTAGACGGTGTTGTAGTATTAAAAACCTTTTAATAGGGAGCAGTACTTACTCATGTCTAAAATACTGCTTTGCAAACAACATTTTCCAAAGCAGAGAAAGAGGGAAGTGGAACTTGCCTGAGTGAGGACTGCTCTCTCCCAGGTCTGTGCAATGCCAGACATGCTTTAAGGCTTCACAAGCTCTGCCAGGATAGCAGAGCTAGGAATAAGCAAATTCTTTGGCATGCTCCTCGTAAACTTTACATCATAAATTAAGTAGTAATGAGTCTTGCTTATCTTCAGGGCATTAGCTTGCGCCTCAGAGCTTCTGCCCTCTTCAGGGTGGAGGTCAGTGTCAGCACTGCCACCTTCGCTGCACTGCAGGGACATCAAGGGGCTCCCAGAATGTGCTGGAGCAGATGATTCTCGTAAAGGTGTTCAATAACAGGATGTTCACTCTGTGTACTCTAACCTCTGACAACTCTTTCATGCCAGGATTTCAATCAGTAAATGGGGATGTTTCTGCCTCTGTGCATGCTGGGGAAGCATGACATGAACTGGGCTCGGTTCCCTCTTTCAGGGAGTATTAATCTTCAGTAATTCAGTCCAATACAATGGGGACATTTGTTTGAACACAAAGCAACGTGCTGAATCCTCTCTTTCTCACGGTTTTGTGCTGTTCTGGATTATGTTCAAGAATCTGATAATGGAGCAGAACTTCTGGAGTTCATAGTGGTAAAGGACACAGTGAACATATCTAGTAATTTGAACAACCTTGTAAGTGAACCTTCTGTTTCTGGGTTATGTTTTCTGTGTTCTTCACCCCATTGAATATTTGTTCAAAAGAAATCCCTGGAATCAGCTCAGAGACAGTGGCATTAAGAAATGGTTTATAAAATAAAGCATTAAAACTTATGGAAAATGTTTGTGTGGGCAATAAAGAACATGAGAACACTTGTACAGAGGTAGGAAAAGTGAGAGTGAGCAGAGGAACCAGTTAATACCTTACAATCCAACCTACAGAGTCGCCCTTCATGTGCCACCATGTCACCTGGAGCCTGCAGGAAGTATGGCCTGAAAAAGCGTTCTTGAACTGCCTCTTTGTCTCCTTCTGGCACCCGGGGTCGTGTTCTGCAACACAAAAATCATGTGTGTGAGTTTGCAAGTCAGTTTGTATTTCCTTATGCTTAAAAAAAAAGGAAGAAATCGAGGAAAAGGATGGAGAGATAGCTTGAGTTATATAAAAGGGCAGAAAGAAATGGACTGATTGTAATTTAATTCTTGCGTATTTTCCATTTAGAAAGATTATCAAATTAACTACATCATGTAGTATATCCTTATATTCCTAAGCCAGCCTTTGCTTCTTTTTGATTTTTTTGACTGAATTTCATTGTGCTAATCCATCCCTTGCCTTTAGCTCCACTACAACAAGTAGTTGAAATCATACTTAAACTTCCCTGTATTTGAGGATGACCTTCAAAAACATAGAAGTGACCTGCTGGGAGGGGACTGCTGCTGTTATTTCCATTTTATGATTGAGAACTGAAGTTCAATGAATGCAGTGGTTATTTTGGATGCCTTCAGTACAAAGCATAAAGGTCTGCAGGACTTTTTTCTTTCACCTGTGAGGCTGAGCTGTTGATATTCGTCCCCGAAAAGGGACACTCTGAACCATCAGGTGTCCTGAACAACTGATCCTCCCCTGCAATTCACAATGGAAACAGAGTTAATAGTTGGTTAATGGCTTACTTCATTTTCAATTATAAATATTGAACACTTACAGTGCATTAGGATTCATTTTTTGTAAAGGAGCTGAACTATAGTGAGAATACCACTTCCCCACAGCAAATGCTGTTAGCCTGCAGTTGAGGCAGGGGGTTCTCAAACTCTTCAGGCTGTGGCAACACATTTAACAGTGGTGCCTGTCCCTGCTTATTTATTCATGCCACAGGTACTGTCTGCTAGTACCTCTGTACTGGCCTACTTTAAAATGCAGCCATGTAGAAACTGAAAAGAAAAAGAATTGAAAAAAAAAAAAGGAACATTTAAACTGGAAAAAGTTGCCTAATGAATGTATTTCTAAATAAACAGCTAAGCTAGCACATAGGGTCAAGGAGGATGGTGTAAGGGAGTGAGACTATTTGCAGATCCACATCTTTGCATCCTGGATAAAGAGTATACTTGTGTTTGGTAACAGTTCCAAATTTGATATAACTATTTGTTTGTTCCTACTCTGTTCTTTCTGCCTGAAACATCATGTCTGTGTTGTCAGCACATCTCAAAAGGTACCTGTCAGGACCTGAGAGTGGGAAGGAGATAGGGTAGGAGTTACTAACATGAAAAAATTTCCGTCATGCTTTTGATTGTCTGTGTAATAGGGGAGTAGTTTCATCAGTCATCTTTACCTAGTTTCCTCTCCTATGCTCTGAAGCGCCTGATTTGTGATATAGTCACCACTGGCCTAATTCGTGTTCTTATTAATGTATATTAGAAAAAGATGAAACAAGCATTTTTCTAAAAGAGAAGAAAACACCTTACTTGTGGGTTCGCAGCCATAATCGTATAGTTGCCATCATCATCATTAGTAGCAGCTTCAATGTGTAAAGAACATGTTCCATCTTCTTCCCTGTTCATTTTGAAATGTGGGTTTTTCTTTGAAATCTGCTTGCCATCCTTGAACCAGTAGACCTGTAGTGATCAGACACACCCCCATGACTCAACAGGGACTAGAAAAATAACATTAGTTGAGTGATAGCTAATAAAATTTTAGAATATTCTAAACTTTGCAGATCAGTTATAATGTGAAACAATGGTTCCAGGTTGAACTCAGGGAGCTGCATATCATAGCTGGGCCTGTCAGATTCTCTTTTCTTGGCTCTAGGCACATCACTGGTTAGATCAGTCTCATCTTTCTGAGAAGTTCTGGGGGTTGTGCAGTTCTGTGTCTCCTGGTGTCAGGTGTTTGGACCTCGAGGCCTGATGCGTGCTCAGGAACAGATACTGTTATTTTAGAAAGGTGGGGGAAATGATTCATTTGGGAGCTCTTTCCACAGAGCCCTGTGCTTAGGGGGCATGTACAGAGACTAGTGGGGAGTTAGGTTTTGTTCCTTTACCAGTTACAATGAGAATGACGTACCTTGGGAATAGGTATTCCAACTATTTTGCAGGTGAATGTAATAGGGGATCCTTCCATTACCCGAAAATGCTTGAGTCTCTTATCAAAGATGGGAGCTATGTATTTGCCTGTTGGGATTTCCTCGTGTTGGACTTCATCGTCTGATTCATCCACTGGTGTCCGCTCAAGGCGAAATTCGATTTCATTCATCAGCCTCTGCTCAAAGCTTGAAATCCTGTATTCCTGCAGGGTGAGAAAGGCACAGGTCTGAGCAAAACCATTTGTTTCCTGGGGTATTTGCAGCCATTGGCACTTCTAGACTCATTCTACAACAAGTGAAAATAAAAAAGCTCAAGTTAACCTAGGACATCCTGAAACAGTCTGAATTTGGTTTGCAGGTACAGATACTGCATTGTGAGTCTGTTCAGTGTAATGACACTGAGTTTTTTCACAGGCAGCAAAAGAAATCAAACATGCAGTTCCCCTAAGTCCCTGTCAAAAAACATTATACTCTTGCACACTGTTGATCAAAAGAAATCATTAAAACATACCAAATTTTTGAGGATTTTGTGTTCAAATATTACTCACCTGCTAATTATAGAAATGAATGCTGTATATTTTAGTTCATAACTAATTAAGGAAAACTCTACCTATTGAAAGAGAAAATTAGGAGGAAAGGGAAATATTTTCAGAGTAATTAATTTCAGGTTAAACTTGGTCACATTTCTAGCTGGTGTAACTAAGAATGCAAAAGATATTACATTGAAATTCTTTGAAGATTAAACAGATTATGCAATAAACCCAGCATATGCCTACATAAATGAACATTTCCAGATAGTTTGGTGTGATTATGAACTTTCTCCTGATCCCCTGAATTCAATTAGAAATGTCTCATCACTTAGCTGTTTTGCATGAGGAAATCTCCTGTCTAGACCAGGAGGCATTTGACCGGATGTCTCTTGCTGTGACTTGTGAAGCCTCAGAGCAAGAGCCAGCTTCAGTTTGTGCCTCCAAACCAACGTTTGTCCTGGGCATGGTGGAGCACTACAGCTACACCTGGGTGGACTTCTCAGGCAGCACGCTCTGCCCGCCGCACTGACACACACACCTGCAAGAGCTCCTCGCCAAAGTCATTACAGACTGCCTTGGCTGGGGGAAATCTTGTATTACCTGCAGGAGACACATCAGTTTGCTCAGACCTGGGTTTGTGCCGGTTTTAAGCCCAGAGTTTGCATTCCTGCTCCTATTGAAAATGGAATTTTAGAAACCAACAAGTAGTAAATAGGGGGGTAGCCAATCCTTAGATGTATTCAATTTGCATCTTGTCTGGAATCTTATAGAAAGTTAATTAAAGAACCAGCAGATATCCCAAAACACTGGTAATTGCATCCCTGATCGTTTAGCCATTTTATCTTACTGCTGATTATGCTCTTGACCAACAGTTCCCAGATAGTAGGGAGAAAAGAGGGAGAGGCAGCAAAAAACTTTAGCTGACAAACTCTTCTGCTTTCTTCAGGAGACCAAGGAGACAGAAGCGGCCAAAAGTTTGGACATTACAGTGGAATTTGAGGAGATAGGTTTGTAAGACTTGGGAGTGAGAGGAGGGAAATGTGGCAGCCACAAAGTAGGAAAAGTTGGAAATTGCTATGGTGCAATAAACACCCTGGTAATATCTGATTTTGGAACTGTAGTGGTAGATGTGTGTTTTCACCTAAAATGTCTGTGTTGGGGAGGTTGCTTGAAGGTTAGCTGTGGTAGGAAAAGCAGCCAGCTTGGAGCAGATAGGAAAGGAATTTGGTGAATGAATCGCTCCTCCTTGCGCTGGTCCCTTGTTCTCTGATGCTGCAGGGCCCTTCATTCCACGCAGCTCCAGAGCAGTGCGGAGAGCTGCAAGGCTCCGGGAGCGCTCTCAGGGAGCTGAGGTTGCTGAGTGCCCCCTCCAAGGTCCCTTCCTTACCTCTAACACCTTCCCCCTCTCTGCTCTCTGGCAGTTTCCTGCGAGCCCAGGTGTGCCAAGCAGAGCTCGGAGCCGGCTGCTCTGTGCCAGTGTGAGGTGCCAGAGGCTGCCAGCCAGGCACGCCGTGGTACTGCCACCTCCTCAGGGGGCTGCCCAGCGCCTGGGGAGCACCAAACAGCCTGCGGGAGTTTCACCTTCTGCCGCTTTTCTTCTCTCACGCAGCAGGTCTCAGCAAATTGCTTTATAGGTCAAATTCTCATCTCATTAAAACCAATGGAAAACTGGAGTTTCTCTGATTTCTCACCAACCAACATGATCATTTTCCCATGTGGGTGGCAAGAACCGGTTCTAGTGTTCTGAGGGAAAGTTAAGCAATCAGTATTTTACCCTTGGTACTGAGAACAGGTCTGGGTCTTTTTAGGAAGGCAGAATCATGTCAGAATCAGGGAGTGGCTGCAGTAGCAGAGGGAAGTGATGGGGCTAGAAAGGCATTGCCGTTACACTTTCGAGGCATCTCATTAATGTGGAAGGTGTTGACTGCAGAACAGAGTTAAATTTTGAAATACTGCAAGCTGATGGCACAGTACAGTATTGTTTATAGACAGCTGAGTTTAGTCAGCAGATTTTCATATGGATTTTTTTCTAGAATCATTGCTGTCCAAAAGAAGTCATGGTATGTTGTGAGAAATTAATAGTGTAGCCATGATGGCCTACAGATGAAATCAAATAATGCTGATAGAGACAATTAACATCTTTTTTTCCCTCTACTCCAGAAGTGCAGATCTGTCTTAAGTGATCTAACCAGCTAACATAAATAAAACTTCGAGCAATCGTTTTCAAGTTGTACGTAGCCAAATTAACCTTGCATCAGCTTGAGATCCAAAAAAGTTTTCTGTGAATGCAGTGTATCATTTTTTTCCTGGCTGATGTGCTGAGGATATTAACTTCCTACAAACTACTTCATTAAGAAATATGGGCACCTCTTCCTTTTCAAATGTCTGCTTGCAGAAGAAAATACAATAGAGGAAAGAACGTCTTTGAGGGGACCCTTTGAAGTTAATCATGGACAGGTTTCTTTGCACATGACACTGGATGTATTTGCATACACAGAAAGAGGCATAAAACTAGCATTTTGTGAAAATAAAAGCATTTTGCTGCACCAGGTTGTCACTGCTGGCAGCTGCTTCCCTGGCCATGGAAGCCCCAAGTGTCCTTGTACAAATGCAAGTCTCCGGCAGGGAGCTATGCAGGCTGACTGCAAGAGTTTGCTCATTTGAAGGAGTTATATTCAAAAATACATTTTAAATTAGAAAACATTGAAGTCAGGGTTTCCACAGGCCCTGTTTCCGGTGTGTTGCCCTCATACTTTGCTTTTCAAAACCTGTTCTGTGCGCACATATATATGCTTGTATAAATTTACAACCAAACCAGCAAGACCAGGTTAACTTAGCTGTGAAAATCTGAATGCCAGCATTCAGAGCCTGAAGGTATTACACCAAACTTCTTGTAAAGGCCAGAGATCTCTGAAGTAAGTGAGAAGTAAGTACTTCTGAATGCAGAGTATAATGTTGGAGGTTTTTGCTTGTTTGGTAGGTTTTCTTTTAGTATTAGCAAGAATAGAAAGGAGTTGTTCATAGGGCTCTCTAAAGAACTGCTTTTATCACAGAAGCCATAAGCCTGTTTCTGAATGTGATTACAAAAGTAGTGTAGGGCAAAGTGTTGTTGTTGTTGTGGTTCAGACAAGTATTTCGTAAAGTGTCACAAAAAGAACAAGGCCCACGTAGCCACGGAGTACAATGTTAAAACTAGGCTGCAGTTCAGCATACTGAGGAGACTGAGGGAAAGAGTACAAAAGTTCAGGCGCTGGTTTGGAGTCAAAAATGTAGCATTGCAGCTCCTTTTTTGGCGGCTTTCCTAGAACATGGGAACTTACAGGCAGTAATTCACACATTTGTTCAATAGAGTAGTCAGATATTTAAAATTATCATATCTACCAGGTAAAAATTCAAGCTCCTGTTCAGTCGTGCAAGGCTCTATACAAAGTATAATGAATCTATAATTGTATATATTTATCTGTATAGGCTGAGCAGATTGCAGCTTTGGAAATCTGCTATTTCTTCTACATCTAATGCACCTTGTTTAGTGTGCATGGCGCGCAAAAGGGGAGTAGGCAGTGGTGCTTGTATTAATATTGTCACAGCGTAACTTGAAGGGTAAAAGACTTAAAACCGGCCAAAGCAAAGCCAGGAAATGTGCTGAATACGTTTCTGAAATGATTTTGTAATGTTCTAGTGGAACGCTGTGGCAGATGGAGAAGTGAAATGCAGCTTTCCTTCTGCTTGCCTTTGCTCTGCTTTGGCAGTATTGTTGTAGGCTGCTGGTGGGTGGCTGTACTTTGTCCTGCACAACAAACAAAATCTTCTCTCAGTGCCAATCTTGCTGAAGGTACAGGTTCACACCATTTTGTCTCTGTGATGGATCTGTTTGGCCCCATCACCACCATTTTTGACAATCTGAGAGCCCAGCACCCTTCAGGGCAGGGCTGTTACCTGCATTTTACCTGCAGGGAACTGAGGCCTAAAGAAGCTGACGGACCTGTTAAGGTAACACAACAAATCTGTGATAGAGCAGAGAGCTGGGTCGTGGTCTCCTAGATCTTGTCAAGTAATTTAACTCCTGGGCCTTCCTGCTACCTGTGACCATTTTTGGCAAAAAAAAAGGGGAATTGCGTAGAGTAGTAATTCCCATTAGATTCTAAACACCTTTTTGTATGAATACAAATTTTTAAATCCTGCATCTGTTGTAGTTCAAATTTATCTTCAGCAAGATTCGGATCTTAGTGAATATACATACTAGCTGTGTTAGTAGAAGCTTGTAGAATCAAAATAATCTGATGTTAGTATAGTAACTCATGGAAATTACCACAAACAGAAAGGCATGGGGAGCTCTAGTCAAATGTTGATTCTCATGCACTATATAAAAACAGTTCTGTTGCCAACTTAATGCCAACGCTAGACAAATTTCCCAATTTAATCCCAGTTTTGTAACTTTTACTAGATTGCCTTTTTGGCAGAATTATTCTAAATCCATGTAACAGTTTATCTAAGAAAGTGGCATATATTTCATCTCAGCATCTGTTTCCAAGATGTAACACTCCTTAACTTCACAGTCTAATCTAGGCTACTCTGACTGAAATCTTCTGTTGGTTTGGATTCCTTCCTCTCTCCCTGTTCCCCTCTCAGCAGTGGGAATCAAAAGGCAGCAGATCCAATGTGCAGGCTTTTCTCCACTTGTCATGTCCTATGAAGAGGTACCACTGGGGCCATTTATTTCCTGCAGATGAATTATATGGGGCATTTACATAGCACTAGGTATAAATCTCATGCCTACCCAAACACAAACCCATGAAGAGCCTAGCAAGTCACTGTCGGGCCAGACAACATTCAAAGCAGAGTTCAGAGTGATTAAGCAAGAAGGAAATGGAGGAGAAAGCAAATGGAGTTGCCGTCTCCAATTCCCACAGACTCAGCAGCTGGAGTGACTGTGTGCAAGCAGGAGGAGCTCGGCTTCCCTCTCTGACGTGACGAGCTCCCAGGCCAGGATCCCTACCATGAAAACCTGTCTGTACTTCCTTATTGATTAGATCTAGGTCTTGAGAAGTACAGCCACAAGTTGTTCCACTGTTCATTGCCACAGTTACAGGGAGTTTATCCATATTAATATCAATTTGTCTTGGTCAGATTCTTAAATCTCTTCATTTCTAGTATAGAGCAGACAAGCTTCCATGGGGAGTCTTTGTGGTCAAATTCCCATTCCTAGTCTAAAACTGCCTACATTTGCTGACCTTTGAGAGATGATGTGAAGCTTGATTTTGAGGCAGATTTTTGGAGTGATTGAATGAAGTGTAATTTTTGTGCCCTGGGAGCAGAGTTCTGCGTGGTTCATGGGCCTTTCTGAGACTGAGGGCTCAGTATGGGAACTGCAAGGAGATGGTTCTGTGTGATCAGTGTTGAGGTGTTATTGATGTCAGGGCCTGTGTGATGAATTGGGATCTGTGTATGGCTTTGGCTTTTAGTGATCTAAAAGTTTTTGGGCAAACCCTGCATCTCTTCTGCTCTGAAATTTCTTATCAAGTATTCTGTAGTAAAGGTAAAAAATATTCATGTGAGAGCTGTGCATAATTTTCTAAACAGCTGTAGGTTTTTCCTTTGTCCTAAAAATAAGGCTGCTATCTGAGTCTTGCATAAGACACAACCAATCAGCACTGCCACTTGATAGTCTTCATAGTAAATGACACAGATATATGTGCATGGTTTGTGGTTCTTATAACCAAACTGTATAAAGCAGGCCCTGGTATTTAACTCTGCTTTCCTTTATTATTGAACAAGTAATTAATTTAGTTTTATTACTGTACAGCATTTTGAGGTTTCATTACCTCATTTTCCTATTTTATATTATTTGTATAACAAAATGTTGAGGAGATAATATCATTAATTTCTAAGTTTTGCCTGTAAGGCTGAATTTCCTCTGTTAACAGAGGAAATATGTATAGATTTATTTATATTTGTGAAGCCTGTGAATGCTTTCAAGTACCAGGGGAAAAGAATTAGTTTCCATTACATATTTATGTTTATCCATTTGCCAAAGTCTGCATCTTTCCTTTTCTCCCCACACATCTTTTTGTTTCTACGTGATGCATTCTAACTGACCATTACTGAGGTGTTTTACTTGTAGGGCAGATGAAAGGCCCAATGGATTAGACTGGCAGATTTGGGGAAGTGGAGGTAACGCTGACTGTGCTCTCTTTCATCAAGTGGTGCAGTTACCTGACATTCACTGAGGTTATGAAACTTGGGTGCTTGGTCTCACAGCATTTCAGTCTCAGTCTCCAAGAGAAAACTCCAAGCTCTGTGCCAATAAAACATTCTGGGAGTGAAGAGGAGTGGATGGGGATCTTCTTTGTCCTTCTTGTCCTCTTTCACTTTGCAGAGATACTGAAATATCCACTACAGCAAGGATAAGAATGCAGGTGGTTTTTGTCCTCATTTTGAGGCAGTAGAGAGATTCTCTTTTTATTTCTTTGTCTCAATATGTCTCTGTTCCTTTCCTCCATTACAACCTGGAAGAAAAAATTCTAACAGCTTCCTCAGAGGACCGTAATCATTGAGCTGAAATGCTCTTTGCAATGTCCTTCTAACTGAGGGCCTGTTCTTGGTGCCTGAAAGTCTTAAGTTTTATTCTTGGAGCTGGAGAAGGTGGTTTTCTACCACCTTGCTAACTTTCTAGCTTTTCTAGCTCAGGTCACCTGTAACAGAAGCTGTTCTGAAAGGTGGAATTTCCACATTTTTCTCCTGCTGTTAAAGAATGCTGAATTATTTGAGCAACCTGGGACAGCACCAACATGACATGTACCCACTGCCAAGGAGTGAGGCCTGTCCTTATGGGAGTTCAGAGTTACGAATTCAATTGTCTTCAAGCCAAGGAAGACACTGAGTCAAGTCTCCTCTATCCTGGGATTTGTCCTAACGTCTTCCTGTGATTGCATAAAGCCATTAGTGCACCTTTTGTTTGAAAGAACTGAGCAGATCTGGCGGAAGATGTTCAGGTGTAACTGAATCACGGGGTTTTTTCAGCACTCCTAATTGTGACGAAATTTCACCTGGCACTAGAGCTTGCCACCATCTGCAGAAATGACGGGTATGACAGGTTTTTTTCTGGTAAAAATGACAGCTTGTTATTGCATGTACTTGATCAGAGTTGCAGTTAGAATCTTGGCAAAGTCATGTTTGTATTTCTGTCAGCACCTCCCGGTCATCATAGCTGTAGAAGCCCAGAGACTAATCTGTTTTGTCTCATGCAGCATCAGCAAAATTCCCAACTGTGTTCTGATCCTGGATTTCTTTATTGTTGGTGATGAATGATGTACTGGATGAAACAGAAGGAGTACATCTGGATTATCAGATATCATGCTGAGTGCATAATGCTGACACTTAGGAAAATCTCATCTTGTGAGCTAAACATTTTTCATATGGAAGTCAATTTTAGATAATAAATAGAGCACCAGAATGCAAATCCCTCCTGTTCATTACTGCCCTTTATGTAATAATACAAGTCAATGCCAGGACATTAAGGCACAGGCTTGTCATCTGCAGCGTTTGCTCTGGATGATCCCTGCATGCTCTGCATATATTGTAAATGAAAATGAACTCTGCTATTGAAATGTGGGGTCCCAGTACAATGCTCTAAATAAAAATGCACCAGAGGACACATTTTATGAGAAGGAATTTTTAAATAGCACGTAGACAATACAAGGAAACCAACATTTGAGATTCTTACTGGGTGCTGTACTCCATTATGCAGTGATCTCTCACACAGGGGAGACTTGCATTTGTATTTATGAGAGTAAGCCCTTCCCTACCATTACAATAATTGATTTAGTACAGATATCCTATGTGTGGAATGAAAATGTCTCCTTTTTAATTCTGTATTAACTGTGAGAGGAAAACACAGGACAAAATATATGGGTGTGAATCCAGCACTCCAGCATACTCTTCTCATGATGCTGATTGTTCTATATACTGTAAAGCAATAGGAATTTTGAAAAATATTCTTCATCCTGTCATCTGCTGAAATAATCACTGCCTTCATTGAGGAGAAGACTCAGGCTTGAATTTGCTGGAGTAGGCTTCTCTCAGATGAGAGGAGTAAAATCAGAAGGGATTAAAGTAGGGAATTGAGAGGAAAACGAGGAAACTTTTATTGATTTTAATTCATTGCCACTGGCATTCAAATTACCGTAACAATTAGGGAAGTGCCAGCTTTGAACTTTTTCAGTGTTTGAGGAATTTGAGAATCAGGATTTAGGCTTGGTCTCATTCAGAATAGCAAATAAGTGTATAAATAACTTTTGCTGTCAGCAGATAACTTTGACACTAGTAGTGATCATTGTTTCTAAAGGGGTTATCGTGCAGTTAACTCCAAAGACTGACTGGTATTTCACAGTAGCTCTCTAAATAATTTGTCTTACTAGCATAGCAAGTACAAATTGTAACACTTGTGATTCATCTGCAAAACGTTCTGCTTGCCAGTTGTTTTACTCAAAGTGCTTTGGCAGCATGGTCTGCCAGAAAGAAAGGTCAACAGCAAAATTAAAAACCCCCAGGGATTACACTGCAGTTGTCCACAGAGGGGACTTTGCTCCAGAGCCTCGGTGGCGTTTTGCTTCTCTCTGCATGTTCTCTGTCAGAAGGGCTGATGGATGTTGGGAAAAGTTCTTTGCTTGATGAGAGATGAGGGCAAACCCTTATTTGCTGTGTTAAGCCCGAGCTGGTGGGACAACCATGGAGGGCTCCGTGGCCAAGGTGAGAGAAGATTAATCATCTGCAGGCAGAGCAGCTATCTAACAGTCCTTAGCATGCCCTACTGTTTTTTGAGGGGCTTGAACCTGATTGACAATAATTTTGACTTCTAAATACTTTTTCATTTTTTATTTCTTCTTTAGTTTCATAGAGAGTGTGCAGATCCAGTGCATTTATTGGTTCCAGTTAAGAGTGAACTGATATTTTGTTCCTTGAACTTGGTAAAAGGTTTTTTATTTTGCTAAATTCCTATAATAAAGTTCTCCAAGAAGTCCCTGTCAATTCATATAAGTTTGGAAACTTGGAAAAATAGGTTTAATGCTAAAAATTTGAAAGCCCATTTTCATTCAACCAAAAGAAAAACAAAAACCTTATCCTAAACTGTTTTGTTACTTTACTCTTTGCTTTACAACATAGAGTGTTTGAATGTGTGTGTGCAATGAAATGAGCAACTTGTAAACCAAAAAAGTAAAAGCCAATGTCCAGAAGCTTCCATAAAAATAAAGAAGTTTTACATTCATGCCAGCCTTTGAGATAGTCAGAAATGAAAAATGTTGCTCAGTCACAAAGTGAATTTTCTACAGCTGCATCCCTCATACTTTCTGTTTAAAGCTCCAGTTTGCTATTCCAAACCAGCACTCACATGAAAGCTCCTCCTGCAAAGTCGTGTAGCAGCTCACCCACACAAACACCTTTTTTTCCACATCATCATATATGACTTGTTCATGAGTGAAATTTTCTTAGTAACACTCGATTTTCTTACCTGCTGACCACTTTGTTGATTAGCATCCTCTCTGAAATGCAGTTTTCTTTCCAGGTCCTTTACAAGTGCAACTTTGTTTTCCCGAATAGAGTCGTCTGTTGCTAATGGCAGAGGCTTCAGGTTTTTCTTTGTTAATCCCTGGGTTGGGCTATTAAAAGAAAATTCTGATACGAACATGCAGCAACCAGCATATATATATATATATATTTTGTCGCCTGATATGTTATGGTGGAACCTATTATTTATTTACATAGAAGCCAAAGCACAATACAGGATGTGACTTATTTTTGGTACTGTCTTAGTGGGGCATCCCATTCCCATGCAGTAGAAATTAAAAACTTATATCTTAAAGGAAATAAGAATTGGAACGCTACAATAAGTATCTAGGGTCCATTTATATTTATCCTGCAATAATGATGTCACAGTAAATGCTAAAGAAGTGAGTGTAGATGTTAGCTTAGGTGTGCAATGTGTACATTTGACTGCTATCAGGCAATAATTTGGAAGCTAATACAATTTCTCATTGATCTTTATCTCACATCTTCATGGTTCATTTACTCTTTCCATGAATTTTGCGTCTTCAATTTCTCTCACCTTTTTATGACACATAACATCAACAGTTATGTTTTGTTTTTTATTTTATGGATGTGGTCTGTTTAATTTTAATAAGGTTTGAAAATAGTTAAATTCTTAAATAATCCTGTCAGGAGAGTGTGAGAGTGCAGTGCTGGAACACAGCAGCAGGACATTACTAGGGAGAGTGCAACATTCTGGTAGTTTACTAGAACTGGTGCTGGGATCTTGATAACAGGCTCTAGGTAAAGGCATAACTGGTGATTGCTTTGCAAGGTCTCATCCTTGTGTTGTTCTGCAGACACCGAGCTCTCACTCCTTCTGTAGCCAGAATTACTGTCATTGATAAGGCCAAAAAGGGAAGCTGAAGCTTCAATAGGTATTTACAGATTATCACAGATACTGTGATAATGTTCAGGTTGCTTCCGGACCTTTTGTGCCCTGCTAAGACTCCCCCATGCAGAGGTCAAGATTTCAATCTCAGCAAAAGGAGCACTAGCTGTGTGGGAATTCAGCTCTGGGCTGGGACCCAGGAAAGCTGAAATGAAGAAAACACATTTAACCGTCGTCTGCCTGGCAGGCACCTTGTGATGACTTGTGTGGCCATGCCTGTGCAGCAGTGAGAAAAAGGAAAGCACACTGCCGAGGTTAAGTGTCATTAATGCAAAGAGAAAAGCCCTCGAGCACTTGTGCCCCTGGTCGGAAGGGGTGGAAGGGGACTGGTGGCAGCTGCAGCTGATTTTTGCTTGCTCTTGCAGCATTGTGGAAGCAGACCAAAGGCTTGGGCTGGCTCAAGTGAAAACCTTCACTGTGACCTTATGGCTTTACGCTGTGAGCCTGATCAGGGTGCCAGGGCTGGGAAGACCTCCAGGCACATGCCACGGGGTGATGGCAATTATGTGGCTGTGCTGGGCACCTGGGAAGGCTGTGAGTAGCAGTGCAGTACTGGTTTGAAGGCAGGATTCTTGGCACACACAGTGGTGAAGGCTATAGACTCAGGGACACGTTTTTCTGTTGTAATAGCAGATTGGCTGAGGTAGTATCAGCAGGATAGTCAGGAGATTGTGACTCGCTGATGGCTATCACTACCTTGAACTGTACCACTGATAACAGGGGAAAATATTCCTTCCTTTGTGCAGGATTTGGAGTTCTATTGGTAAAGAGTTGTACCAATACATAGGTGGTAGCCTTGCTAACACAGAGTTCCCATAGTCCACAAAAGGGAAATTGGCTTCAACTCCACCAGTTAAGAAGAGACTCTTCAGGCCACCACCTTGCCAGTACATCGTCATCCTTATTTGCTTGTATCATGGTAGCTATTTTGTCATAGAAATCATGCTAGCTGTTAATTGAAGTATTTCTGTGCAAACCATTAACTCTCCTGAGATTTTCTGGGGGACTTCAAATGTAGAAAGTACTGCAACCAGAAAAATACCTTTACAGAAGTTATTTCTTAGATGCACCTGGACTAAAAAAAACCCTTGCAGTATAAGATACCTTTAAAACTTTACTTGTTGCTTACAATAGGTATGAATGGTTTTATACCTTGTGTAAGCAAAGAGTCGTGGAGTGACTTATCCTGCAAGCTCATGAAATCTCTTTTCTCACACTGGTACACTCTTATGAATCTCTGAGCCCCCACATTCTTGTATATGTGTTTGTACGCTCACATTTCTCAGTCTTGAATTCTGTCTTATTACAGAAGGTATCATCCCTTCTTTTCTTTACTGGATGCAAAGGTTAGATTAAATGACCAGAATATATGAATAACTCACTTGTCTATTTTACAAAAGACTTGCATTTCAGTGGCTCCCCCATTAAGCACCTGAACAGAAATACATCCTGGTTTCCTTTGAGTATTTGTCCGTGCTTCTGTGCACGTGGTTTCTGCTACTTACGTGGCTGGTGTACTTCTGGGCAGCCCCATGGCATTGGTGGATGGCGCGGTAGGAAGCGAAGGAAGAACAGCACTAAGGAAAGCTACTGGATTCTGGATCCGTCCGGTTGGGGAGAGGGGAGCGGGAGTCACAGTCTGTGGCTGGAACTGCTTTACACTGCTTGTCGAAAGTGTTAATGAAGGCACCACGCTTTCTTTAGGGCTCGGTAGAGACAGTTCGCTTTTGCTTGTAAAGCCTCCCAACACCCTCGATGGGGCAGGTGGAGGGTTTCCTATGAGATTTTCCATGTGATTTGCTCTCGGAGTTGCCTGAGGGATGCTGCTGAATGTGGCTGAGGAGCTGGCCGAGGGGCTGGCTGGCGGGGGCGTTGCTGGGGGCAGGAACTGCTTGAAGCGGCTGTAGCCGAGGGCTTGCGAAGCACAGGCTGAGCTTTGCTTGTACAGGGTTGAGGTGGACTGCTGGAAGAGGGAGGTAGCAGAATTCACCAAAGTGGTGTTGAATGACAGCTCTCTGAGAGATGCCTGATGCACCTGCTGTTGTTCAAGCAAGACCTGGTTGTGGAGCTGTTTTAACTGGCTCTGATCACTGCACAGAAAATAAAGATGAACAAAATTGGTTATGAGCCCCAAATGAGCCAGTGACCTGCATTTCCTTATATGAATTCAGAGAGAAAAATTCGATGTAATGTGATACAGTAAGAGATGGGAAACTGCTACATGACATATTCTCTAACATTATGAGAAGAGCATAATATTGGTTTGCTACTAAAATAACCTTTTCCTTCCTCTCCCCTTCTTTGCCAGAGGCACTGAAGCTTTTTGTCTGCGAATTGTTTGACTGAAGCTAATTCTTACGTTTTAGCATGTGAAATATAAATCTTACTCGAAGATATTTTAGGGATAGCATTACCAAAGTCACCTGAGTACCTCTTTGTGTGTGCAACTAAGAGTGAGATTTGGTGTATCATAATTTAAATGAGTGTTTGTAAGCCAGGTTACATTATTTACCTCCTGCTGAAGTGGGTTCTGAAACCAGCACTTTGCTGATAAAGCTTTGTAATAATCCACTATAGGAGATGTTACCAACGTAGATTAGGTGGTGTTGACATTCTGTGACAGGCAGGAGTGGATAATTCAGAGAGGACTTGCATTCCATGCAGTGGTTATTTTTCTAGATGCTGTCTACGAAACAGTTTTTCAGGGCTTTTTTACTTTGCAATTAAGGAGAATCATTTTGCCTTGTCAAGTGGTTTATTTAATTATTATGTGTATGGAAATGCAGCACATGAAATCTGGAGAGCTTTTTCCCTTCCAAAACCAGAAAAGACATAGAGGATATGGAAAATGATCGTGTAATAAACAATGGAGTATTAAGTAACTACTGATAAAAAGTGGAAAATGTATATGTAGAGACCGATCACAACTGCTCCTGACAAAGCAAATATATACTCAACATAATTTGGTTTTAGTTAAAAGACTTAGTTTCTACAATGTACTAAACAAAAATCACATTAAAGGCAGATAAAGGTAGCAATTTCAAGCTTTCATAAAGTAGAATGTTGCAGAGTTAGTAGTTGTGTGGGCCTGATTTTGTATATATACCTCTGTATAATAAAGCAATCCTTTATAACACGGCTTTTTTGGGAGGGGGAGCTGAGAGAAATTCTGCTTTATGCAAGTAATGGGTACTTAAAAACTGCTTCTGTCCCCCCCTTAAACTCACTATCGTTCAGAAAGTATGTAGGGCTGTGAATGTGGGATTCACAAGTTAAAACCCTGTGCTCCAAGTTCTTCCTCTGCTACAAGGAATGTAAGTTCTGCCTTCTCCTTGTAATGTTTATGCTATGAAGTTACATCCTTGCTAAAAGAACCAGTGAATTACTTTATAAAGTCCTTCCTGAGCCCTTAGGTAAAACTTCTGCCTATTTAAGAAATGAAATGAAGGTGTTTGCATGCTTTTTGTTAAACAGTGTGTGGGAGGTTGGAAAAATGCTGAAAATATTTGTCTTAATAAACTGCACTCTGAATTCCATAAATTGTCCTCTAAGAAAACTACATTACTTCTTCAAATTTCCTCTTGAGCTCCCAGTGCACCAACCCTGCAGGTGCTTGTTATTTCAAGTGGTTTCACATTATCAGGCATTTCCAAGTATTTAATCTGTTTTAGGAGATGACGTTTGTGGGACATACAAGTCATGAGGCATGGCCTTTGGGAGGACAGTTGCTCGCTGGTTGCCAGTCTGTACTATGTGTAAGACAGAATATGTCTGCTTTGGGCAATATTTCATACCCAGAATTGAGTGAGATATGTTTGAAGAACCTGCTTTTATTTTGCCTGCATAAGATCAGTGTTCGTCACCTTTTGATTGCAGCAGAAATCATTGTGGAATTAATAGCATTTCAAAGGGAAGACTTTTTCCTTTTTAAATTGGAGATTGCTTTTCCTGAGAGGGATAAACAGAAAAAAATAATCTAGTGCTGGAGAATTTGTATTCTAAGATTATGGTTAATTAGGCCAATACCATGTAATCTTTCTGTTCTGCATTTGAGTTTTTGCTCTAGTGCAATATTGTCACGACCAATAAATACTAAATAATATCAGTGATGGTCCTGAGAATTAGACTTCTATTTACTTACAGCTTTGGTTTAGCCAGTACTGGGGGAGGTTCCTTGGATGGTGATGTTGGCTCTGGTATTTTCATTGGCTGTCCATTTATCTTCTCTGGGAAATGGTTGGGTCTGACTTGGTTTGTGGCGCCAGGTCCATCCTCTGAGGATGATTCACTTCCTTTCTCATCTTCAGGCAGCTTGAAGTGGACACGGAGCCCTGCCTTGGAGCTCGACCTGGGTTCGTTGTGGTTCACAAGAACACCTTCGAGTTTAGGTTTGGGGGTTTGATTTGCTCCGTGGCTGGGAGGAGTTTGTGGGGGAGGTTGGTGCTCAGTAGCGACAAAGTCGATGGAGCCCGTCGTGTGAAGGGCAGCAGCATTACTGCTGTCTTCAGGTGCTGAAAGAGGAAAGGCCAGCCTTTGGGATATGTAAATGCCAGCAAGCATAGTGAAACGAAATCACAGAAGTTACAGTTGAAAAAACTCACTCTGATGTCCTTCCAGCTGTCGCGCTGAGTTTGACCTTGTTTATTTAGGAACAAATTCCCTTGGAAAAGGAATATTGTAAAGGTAGAGGGAAAAGGGGCACTGTTGCAGTTTGGAAAATCAATCAGTGGTCTTCAGCCATGTCCCCAGTGAATTACTGCACTACATCTTTGAAATACAAGCTTTTTTGCTTTTTTATTTTCCCCAGAGAATTCTCACACTTTTTAGTTATGAAGGACATTGCCAGAACTTGAGCTGCATTGGAGTCAACAGCACACAGCATAAATCACAGCCTGCTCTGCTTGTATTTAGGAGGGAGCAAAGGACTCAAACTGACTCTTACCTTTGACAGTCAGACGAGCTATACTGGACACTGTGCCGTATTTATTGCTTGCAGTACAGGTGAAACTGCCAGAATCTTCTGAAAATACTTCAGCGATAACGAGCGTACAAATCTCCTCTGCAAAGCATCAGGACAGGGTTAGTACTTGAAGTGACCATGGGATGAGCAAACACACAGAACCCTGACTACCTTCGGGGAGATTTTCTTAAGGTCTTCCACCTTGCTCAGTTTGTTTCTAGTTCCATCAGTATGAAGAATTTTGGCAGCCTTTGTGTGCAGCAGCTGTTATCAGCATTGTCTGCAGCAACTGGTACCCTCTGTGCTCCAGCATGCCCAATAAAAGCAAAGAACAGGTGTCAGCAGTGTGTGGAAAACATTAGAAAATGTTTTCATGACACATGAAGTACAGACTTAAAAGAACTTAAAATTTAATTTGGAAAAATATTTAGTGTACTCCAAACTCTCAGCTCACTAAAATTTTTATCTCTGCAGATTGAAAGATTAATTATAATTGACTGGGAATAATTCAAGTGGAGTCACTCTGTAAGGGGGAGAAATACAAAACACATACATATAGACTGCTGTTCTCAAAAATACCAGTGCAGATTGCAGATAGAGGGGATTGTGCTAACTGTGCTTACAGAAAGTTGTCTTTTGACTTCTTTGTGAAGATTACCAATAGGCACCAAAAAGATCCCAGCAAAATTGTACTAGGAAAAATTCTATTCCATCTAGAAAAGTCAGTCTGGGTCTGTGACATTCCTGTCTGACCAGGATCTGACACGTCTGGGCAGCAGTGCCAGCTAATAAATACCTATTGTGATGGGATTTGAAGGCTTCTGCTTTGGCTGTGTAGCTGGACTCTAACATCTAAAGTGAATTGAAATGTGGGCTGATAAAATTTCTTCACCTACTCAGTGACTGTTTTTCCTAACCCTGTAGGTTAGGAAACTTTCCTAAAACCCTACAGGATAAATGTTCTATGAGTACTTCTGCAGAAGGCCATAACATGCTTAAACTTGATTGTTTCATGTCATTACCGAGGAAGACAATAGCAACAAAGAGATTGCTTGCTATCAACTACAGAAGAATAATAGTTTATTATAGCAGTATGATAACAGAACTAGTTTAAGGCATTACAGTATCTAGTTTATCGTGCTGGCATCTGCCAACCACTGCATGCATGGAAATCCAGATTCCTTCTGAATGAGCAGCAGGTGATGAGGCTGTGACAACTGCACCCAACTGATTATCCCCTAAAAACTGCTTCACATTACTCAGCAGTGATGCCACCGGACCGTAACAGAACAGTGTCGGTGGCTTCTGGTAGAAGCTCCACTTTTTCATTCCTGAATCTCAGACAGAGGCAGTTGCTTTCAAGACTCTTTTTGGGGTAAAAATGTTTCGAATAGGGCAAGGAGAATACAGGAGTTTATCTTCCATCAGAATTAATACTCCTTTGGTAATTTTCCATCTTGACATGGGCAGCTTCGTATTTTTAATGGCAAAAAGCATAATGAGGAGAGTGAAACTCTCATGGAGAAATAATCAAAGCTATAAGGCTCCTCTGCTCCAACCCTGTGAAGTAGTCCACATTCTGCCCTGATCCTTGACATCAGCAGATCCAGGCACATTTATAGGATTTGCTGATACCAGGGGTGGAACACCTGATGTGGGACTCTCACATTACGCTGGTCGGGAGCGCCGGGAATGGCTGACATGGCTAAATACCTGATGCAATGTTCCCGAACTGGTAAACCAGATAAAAATAGCTCAGGTCTACCTCATCTCATATACTTCAGGACCTCAGATGTACAGGGGATCCTCATACATTCATTTTATTAATCTTTAGCTCATTTAGATCCAGAGTTAAAAGTAGGTCAAAGCAGAATGGAAACATTTTCTTCAAAAGAGACTGAATTAATTCAAGTTATGTGTTTGTGGAACAGTCTACAGCGAAATGTATGCCACTAGTAGCTATAGAACATGGGGAAAAGAAGAAATTATGTTAATTAAATAACGAAATTTTAATAATTAATATTTTGTGAGGTTAAATCACCATGTTTATGTAATGAAAAATTTATGAGCCTTTTGATGATCCTCACCTGGTTCAGCCATAGATCGTGGTTCTAAAGGGAAGAAGAGCAGAATTATTAGATTGATTATAGTTATTTTTGCCAATATTTCTTTTTCCTTAAGCACTAAATATAAAGTTTGACCTTCTAAATATGATGGAGTACTCTTTTTGATCCAATTTTCTGTCTGGGGGACATGAAGACATCCAGGCCTTTTACTCCATGGTATATCAAAGCCACTGAACAATGTGAACACTGTTAGGGACTTGGGAATAGGAAATAAATTTTCCAAGTAGTTGGGTTTTTTTTTAAATACTGAAAATTTTATTTTGTCTTGAAGACAATTTCTGAGACTCTGACCCACATGAAATCAAGATATGATGAACCATAGGTTTCATTTAGGTTTAGTTTAGTGTGGTATTTAAGGAATTTCTGTTGAATTTTCACAATTTTAGCATTTCAGCAACTTGGAGAAGATTGCAGATGTTCTGACTGCATTTGAAAATTAAAATTGCAGTTGTAATAAGAAATTCACAGTGTTGCTATGTTAAGAATTTTGTTGCTTGCCCATATTTTATTAGACACAATGTTTTCACACAAGAAACCTACTTTTCTGTAATATCCTAAAATCTGGAGAGTCTTCTATCAGTGTTCCTTCTCTATACCATTCAACCTTTGGGGAAGGAGCTCCTTTCACCCGACATTCGAAAACAACAAGCTGCCCCTCAGAGGCTGAAATATCCTGTAACATCTGATAGAGAAAATGAACAGTCAGTAAATGTCTTAATGGTCTGGAAGTAATACTGATTTTACTGATTTCAGCAAGATATAATAAAGCTACATTAGTAAACCCTTGAATTGATGAGGAAAACCATCCTTTTTTTTGAGAGAGCTAATTTTTAATTATCTCTCTTTACAGTTATCTGACCTCTACTTTTCAAGTATGTCATAGAAGAAATTACCTTTGTAAATACAGGAGCAGCAATTATAGGTCTTCCATCCAGTCCTTGCAAATAGTTAGTGGGGCTTTGAGCCTGCAGATCGCAAAACATCACAAGATGATATTTAGGTGTTCAGACATCATTTTTTTCATATACAGGAGAAATGTGTTTTTGGAATGACATGAAAGAGATTTTGGTGGATGACATCCAAAGCAAAATACCAAATGCAATGAACAGAAATTCTATTGTGGACAACTGCTGGTGATCTTCCTGGATGGGATAACAGCAAAAAGGCCGTTATTACTTTATATTGCCTTACTCAGTTAATCATGGCAAGAAAAGCTTTAGCACAGTGGATTGTAACATCTTTTCTTCATACTTCAGGAAGGCAAATATATGTTGTCTGCTTGGTCTTAGTCCACTTTTAAAAATTCTTACTTATGAAATAGTTATTGATGTTAATAAGGAAAGGTTAAGTCAAGTCACATGTGTGACTGCTACTATAATTCTTCTCCTTTGCCAAAACCAAACCTTTCCAGGGGTGGGAAATCAACCTGTTGATCCTACTGAGTGAAAACAGAATGGAATTGTGTTCCTCCTGGAAAACTTTGTTCTATGGGTTGGGTATTTAATACAGTCTTTTATTTTAGTGCGATAGGAGTTGCCCCAGAAGAGCAGAATTAATGATTCAGTATCTCAGGAAATAGCCAAATTACATAGATGGTGCCTTATAAGCCAACAAAATTTAAAAGTAGTGATTTTTGAAGTAATTATAAGCCTTAAGCATCTTCTCTCAAAATGTCAAAGTGTTGCAGAGGCTTAGTTCTGTTGTCATTGTAATCAAAAGTAAACGTGCATGAATTCACCTGTTCAGTATCTGTTTATTGGTTACCACCTAATTCTGTAAACTTTAAAAAGGCACTGTAAAGCGAAAGACTCAGAAGCTGGTGACCTTTGGCAGTTTTGAGTAAGTATGGCTCCTGTTTCCTATCGGAAAAGAATTCACAGCTGTGAGTGTGCTGAGAGTTTGCAACAAAACCGACTCCAAATGCGTGGTAATGTTCATTAGAAACCCTTGGATGTGGGGAGGAAAATGTTACGTGGCAAACAAGCTTATCTACATATAAAGTAAACATAGTTGTGAAACGGTTCAGCTTAAAATCAGTTTCATTGAAAGGAAAAGATTTCCATGAGTTCTGTGGCGAGGGAGAGGAAAACACGCTGGGCTGAAAGTGGATGAGCCGGTCTGCGATGGGGAGAGGCCGGGAAGGAGACCCGCACTTCCAGCTGCCCTTCAAGCCCCTGAGCTGCAGGAAGGCACCAGGATCGGTCCGTGCAGGTCCTGAGCTGCAGGAATGCACCAAGATCGGTCCGTGCAGCCCCTGAGCTGCGGGAATGCGCCAGGATCGGTCCCGTGCGGTGCATGAGCTGCAGGAATGCACCAAGATCGGTCCGTGCAGCCCCTGAGCTGCGGGAATGCGCCAGGATCGGTCCCGTGCGGTGCATGAGCTGCAGGAATGCACCAAGATCGGTCCGTGCAGCCCCTGAGCTGCGGGAATGCGCCAGGATCGGTCCCGTGCGGTGCATGAGCTGCAGGAATGCACCAAGATCGGTCCGTGCAGCCCCTGAGCTGCGGGAATGCGCCAGGATCGGTCCCGTGCGGTGCATGAGCTGCAGGAATGCACCAAGATCGGTCCGTGCAGCCCCTGAGCTGCGGGAATGCGCCAGGATCGGTCCCGTGCGGTGCATGAGCTGCAGGAATGCACCAAGATCGGTCCGTGCAGCCCCTGAGCTGCGGGAATGCGCCAGGATCGGTCCCGTGCGGTGCATGAGCTGCAGGAATGCACCAAGATCGGTCCGTGCAGCCCCTGAGCTGCGGGAATGCGCCAGGATCGGTCCCGTGCGGTGCATGAGCTGCAGGAATGCACCAAGATCGGTCCGTGCAGCCCCTGAGCTGCGGGAATGCGCCAGGATCGGTCCCGTGCGGTGCATGAGCTGCAGGAATGCACCAAGATCGGTCCGTGCAGCCCCTGAGCTGCGGGAATGCGCCAGGATCGGTCCCGTGCGGTGCATGAGCTGCAGGAATGCACCAAGATCGGTCCGTGCAGCCCCTGAGCTGCGGGAATGCGCCAGGATCGGTCCCGTGCGGTGCATGAGCTGCAGGAATGCACCAAGATCGGTCCGTGCAGCCCCTGAGCTGCGGGAATGCGCCAGGATCGGTCCCGTGCGGTGCATGAGCTGCAGGAATGCACCAAGATCGGTCCGTGCAGCCCCTGAGCTGCGGGAATGCGCCAGGATCGGTCCCGTGCAGCCCCTGAGCTGCAGGAATGCTCCTCCTGCAGCCGGGGAAGGTGCCCTGCCCTTGGCCAGGTGCTCCAGGTTCCCTTGCAGGCAGGGCCTCTCCTTTGTGGACTGTGGCTGCCAGGCTCAAAGCTGAAGTTCAACAGCAACGCAAATGCTAAAAAAATTTGGGGTTCTCCGTCAGAATCTGTTGAAGAACCACTTCGTATAGAGGCTGCTTTCAGTCCTTGAAATTCTCCATGGTGTCCCCCGTACCTGGTTAACTGGTGTTGGCACGGTCTGGACAGGTACAGACACGGGCTGAACCACGGCTGGGGCTGCCTTGGAGGTTTCTTGATGCTTGGTTGCAGTTCTGACAGCAGGAGATGCTGCATTCACAGAGGTGTTGGCTGGCTTTGGTTTGCTGTGAAATATTAACCGAAAACAAGTTCTGTAACTGGAAGCTACAGCTGTCTGTGTGTCCTAAGTACGTCCGTCTCAGTTACATGTCAACCCCAACCTCACTTCTAAGACTGAATTCCTCTTGATTTAGGCTGATCTGTGCTCCTAGGTAAAACTGCATTTTGTAAGTCAGCCTCCATATCTGGCCACTCTAAGATCTTATACTTGGTTCAGCCACACCAAATGCAATAAGTGGCCTGGATTAACCCAATTGTGGCTGTTGCCAGCTCCGAGCAGCGTGAGAAAGCAATGCTGGTTTCACAGAGGACACTGCTAGTTTCTATTCTCTGGAGAGCTGGGCCTCGAAGGTAATAAAAATACCAGTTTGCTTGGATGCAGATTGAAAAATTAATCATTGGAGAAATAAAAAAGAGACATGCTTTCTGACCAACCTATCATCAATTTTGCTAGCGTACAGATTGACACCTCTTCACATTGTGGTTGTTTATATATGGAAATACAAGAGTTGACCCTTTTTCATTTTATTGCTAGGTGCAATAATGCAGACAGTGAAGAGCTGGTCTTTTTATTCAGTTTGAGGTCCCCCCAGGAAAGCCAGCCTTCAAAACAGAGCAAGATACAGAGTGAAGGTACAACCACTGTGATCACTGATTTCTCTTTTGAACTCCTTATAGCACCAGTTCTCAGATTAACTCCCTTTAGTTACAGGTGTTCAGATTCATGTGCTGACAGCTGGAAGCTAAGCAAAACTGAAGCCTCTCTTATTATACCCAAACCTTGTCTTTCAGTGTGATCATTTGAGGACATCCTGCTATGATGTCAGAGCAGCATTCTGAGAAAAAAAATACCTCACATCTTGATGAGGTAAGTTGATTTATAGATGCCATCAAGTGATGAGGAGCATGGTCAACCCTACATCAACACCTAATAAGATGAATGTGAAATTAAAAAAGCCTGTGTCATTAGGACAAGTCTGAGCCAGAATGGAAAATTTCACAGTTCATCCCAAACCAATTAGCTGTACATCCCAAGTCTGAGACTTTCTTAACCTTAAGTTTTATAAAACCCCTAACATTTATCAAAGTCCATAAACCAATTCCATCTGGAGTACTTTATGACTTTGACGTTTAAATCACATGCAACAGGATTTGCTGTCAGCCTGAGGTCTTCAGTCAAATACACTGCAAACGTCTTCTCTTTGCGTTTTAAAAACTGGCATTTGTAATGAGTATAATTCTTCTTAGGGATGGAAAAAACCAACAGGGTGCATAAGTCTATCTGATTAAGGCCTCTTTTATCAAGCGCTGGTTGCTTTTGATGTTGAATCTGTGCATATGAAGAAGTTCAAAATCAAAGACTGATTATTTTAGTTTTCAACCACTCTGACTCCCTTTCTAGTTAATAGAAGGACTTTAATTCTGAAGGAATTTTAACAGCATTGGATCAGGTTCTAAATCATCAGGGGATGGATTTCATTTAGGAAAAATAAATAAAGGGTAAATAAATATTTCCCCAATTTTAGATTACATCTGACATATTTTCTTTTTATAATTAAGTAGTCTTTTATGCCTTCATTTCAGTTCACTCTAGTGCATGTCTATTAATTTCATCTTAAATCTAAATAATCAATCTCTGCCTATATTCTGCCAAAAACCTTGTGTATTTTCATGTGAGAAAGTGTACTACATTCTTTGTCCGAGTCAGACATTTAATCAGCATGTAAGATGGACCTAGTGAAATGTCTTTTGTTTTAGTAAATTAATTTTAGAATTTCAATCTTTATGGTAACATCTTTCTTCTTACATTAATATTTAATATTAAAATTCCAATTCTTAATTAAACTTGAGGACACAAAAGCAAACAAATGTTTTTTCCATACTATTTGTAAAGCAAACAAACAAGCACACAAACCAAATTCAACCAGTTCAACCAACCAACCAATCCAAACTAATCCTCAACAGAATGATAATGTGTTGGAAGCTGCAAACTGAAATGTTTGCACTTGTGGAGTTTTTAACTGGAAGAAATGTGGAAGATGTAATTGATTTTAAACTTACTGGTCCATTTCGTCTTTGATGATTTCACCTTCAGAGTCAGAAGAAGAGATGCCTATGAAAAAAATTTAAAAAATCATTTAGCAGAGGGGTTTTTGAGTTTCTCTATGAATGATACAAACCTTTATTCAGATTTCCTGTAGACCATTCTATGGATATGTGTTCTAGAGCTGTGCCCAGAGAAAAGATCCCACAGCAGGAGAAGTGAACCAGTGTTGCATACTGTGCAAGGTGCAGGACTGCTGTTGAGATAAGGCAGATTTGGGAGGAGGTGCAGTTGAAGTAAGGAGAACAACATCCAAGTGTGAATGGATACCTGGGCGCTCCTTGGGTTCTCTTTCAAATGCCACTGTGATTTAGTCCGTATTTGTTGTGAATCTAGTAAGAGCTTTCTTCTCTGAGACACCTGATAGTATCAGATTAAAAGGAAAAAGAGAGAGACCTGGAATCATAGCTATTATTCTCCAGCTAGTGCCTTCATGATATGAAGAAAATACTAGGTCTGTTTACTAACTGCTGTCAGTTACTGAGACATTTTACACTTCTGATTCTGCCTTCACTGTGCTTGGAATTTGCATTTTCTCTGTGGTTCCTGCCAGTGAGCATCTCCATCAGCCGTGGCTCCCATCCAGCATCCACTGAAAAGCACACCTTGGCCCATGTCTCAAGAACCTGTAAATCCCTGCTGAGCACAGACATCTCCCATTAATGTCAGGGGCAGTGCAGATGCTAAAAAAGGATTTGTCCTTTCACTGTCAAATTAGAGGCATGGAAGAAGAATAACAGCAGAATGAAATTCACCTTTAGGGCAGTGCTTTCATTTATGAATGGTCCCCCTGTGATCAGTGATGGTACCCACAGTATATTTCTCTGAGAGAAAAAAAAAATCCTCTGTGTTTATTTTAAGTTTATAGTCCTGCTAGCACAATAGTGGATTCAATCTCAAATCTTACCCAAGAAAGTGTAAAAAAGAAATATAATAAATAGACCACTCTAAGGCCTACTAGGCATAGTAAAAAGCACAACAGAAAAGAAAATGTACCTAAATCTGCAAATATATATTCTGTTTGATTTACAGCATCTACTGGACAAGTAGAATATCAAATTGATGGCATATTTATTTCGGTTACAAGGGCCCAAGAAAGAGTTAAGAGGATGCTGTCGTACATTCAATTTGTAATAATGACTGTAGGGAAAAGGGATTCATAAAAATTAGACACAAAGTTTAGTTTCTTGCACTTCTGTAGAGTTCCACTGACAAAATATACAAGGTGGTTTCAGAATCTGAGTATTTTTAGACTTGGATCTTGCAGTGAGATATATAAAATCTCTGTGAAGCAACACAATAAAATGTAAGGGCTGGTCCCTTGTCTGAAGAGTGTTTTACAAGAAAATGATGATATTAGTAACAATGGAAAGTGTTGACTCCTGCTATGTTTTCTTTTTATGACAAAACGATCACAGTTAGCAAATCAGATAAATAATTGTATCTTAATCCTGTATGACCAGCTTCAGCCGTCAGTTTCTGCACCACGTGTAACATTACCTTCTATGTAAATCTCTGCAGAAGTGGAGTCTGTTCCATAGATGTTGGAAGCAAAGCACGAGTAACGCCCTGTGTCCTCCTCAAAAGCTTCAACAATAACCAAGGAGTGTCGATCACCTGTCTGGATAATTTGAATGTCTGGTGAGTTTTCAAGCTCCTTCCCTTCACAGTACCACCTGCAAGACAAAAAGAAATTGTTTTTCAATGCAAACAAGTCGATAACTAGGATGATAATGTTTGAAGTCCTTCTGATGGTAAAACTGGTAGGTTTAGCCTGAAGATTCTGACAGGGAACTGCAGGCAAGTATTGAATCAACAGTCATAAGAATAAAACATTGATGATTTTCATAATATTCAATAAAGAGTAAAAGAGCTCTGAATTTGGAACACTGTCAATCCAGCTCTGAATTTCTCTTGAGGTAAAATCAGATCTGTGTAGTGGCTTAAAGTGCAGCAAAAAACCCCAACCCTAAGTTAACAAGTATCCCTCAAACTTGTGTTTCTTTAGTTCATGTTAATTCAGAATGTGACTGAAAGTTGTCTTTGTTTGGTCATATATTTAACACCATCTGCTTTTTCTAAAAGATGGCAGAAGTGTATGCCAAGGTGAGAGAGCTGATCGATCGCAATGCAGAGGTACTCGCGTACAGAGACAGCCAGTGAGACAGCTGCACCTGGAATGCTTTTCTGCACAACATTGCTGTGTTCCTCTTTAAACACTGCTACCTATCCAAGGATCTGTTAGGCCCTCCAGAGCTGTCACACTCTCATCTCAGGCATTCCTGAGTCCCTCAGTGATCAGAAGGGTTGTTTCAGTGGAAAATGCAGGAATCCATTCGAAAGGAAAAGCAGCACCTTCACAGAGAGCTCCATAGGACGTGTTACTGGCAATAACCACCAGCTCACGCTGAGCTGGTAGGAAGGGAGAGCAGGACTGATGGATGCTGCTTACAAGGCAGAACGGAAGCACAAAAAGCAGGTGGGTCTGCAGAAACACGTTCAAAATAAATCTAGGCTTTATAAAGAGGACGTAGCGCTATGTGTCAAGATCCAGAGCTAAATGTTTGAAATAATGCTCAGAAATACCTGTAATTATAGATAACTAGCTAAATTTGAAAAGCCAAACTTAAGTGCACTGTAACTTTTCTCATAAAGATAGATGGATAGATAGATATAAAATGCCACAAAAGTATTGGTATTTTCTTACTCTTTCTTAATTATGTGCAATTAGCTAATGCATCTTCTGCATGTGAGGGTGGGGGCTGTCATACTGGCAATATTTATTATTCAACTGCCTTCTAAAAAATCAGTAATCGTTTCATCCATCTTTTATGGTAACTTGGTAAAAGTACCCGTCATCATTTGACTGGTACTACAGAAAATAAGATTGTTGTGGAAAGGATAAGGATAGGTTTTTAAGTAAGAAATTGTTATAATTAATATCTCCTGTCTTACACTATAAGGTACTTCAATACATTTCCATTTCAGATATTTTAGAAAAACATGAATAAATGAATTTGTTTGACCACTCAATGGCAGAACTTTTAAAGAAGTTTGTGCTACAAATTAAGCATGAAGATAACCCCGAATTAATATATTGAAAAAAAGAAATCTCTAAACAGTCCATACCAGCAGACGCCCAGAGTATAACAGAAGTATAAAACAGAATTGAGGAAGGAGCCTCACGAGGTCTCTGAGTGTTGATTAGTTAGATTTCTTTCTCTTATACTTGTAGAATTTTTTTCCCATAATTTGCTAGGAAACGAACTACTGGGTACTTATGGGTATTTATGCAAAAAACAAAAGAAGTGGCCAAAATTGGGAGAGGAGTGTAGCAGCTGGCTACACTTCTTTGGCAGTTTCTCTGGGAGGGGAGACCCCGCGAGTTTGGGGGGCAGTAAAGGACGGGGCTGGGGGCAGCTGCGCGCTCTGGCTCTGGGCATTGGAAGGAGCAGGGCCAAGCTGTTGGTGGCTCTGGGGAGAATTCACTGCCAGCACTGGAGCCCAGCCCTGCCTCGGGACCTGCCACCCTCTGCTCGTGTGCCCGGGAGTTCCGAGCTCGCCTCCTGCGCTGCGGGAGCCGCTGTCCGGCCCCGCCGCTCCTCCGGCACTGCCCGGGGCTCTGCTGCGCTGGACCCCGCAGCCCCTGCCCTGCCGGGACATCCCCGGTCCCAGCTACCCTCGGGGAGCTCCTGATGTGTCTCATCCACCCGCCCGGGATTCCTGCCCATCCCTGCTTCTGATCCACCTCATCCACCTTCCCGGGATTCCTGCCCATCCCTGCTTCTGATCCACCTCATCCACCCGCCCGGGATTCCTGCCCATCCCTGCTTCTGATCCACCTCATCCACCCGCCCGGGATTCCTGCCCATCCCTGCTTCTGATCCACCTCATCCACCTTCCCGGGATTCCTGCCCATCCCTGCCCTTCCAGCCTGGGGCTCCTCAGAGCCCTGCAGGGGCACAGGGGTCAGACTGCCCCGGGCTTTGTGAAGAAAAGCCTCTCCTCCATCCCTTCCCAGCTCGGCCGAGAAGGCTGTCACGAGGTTCCCAGCTCTGTTTTGTTGTTAATGCCATAGTTATTGTTGTTTGTTTGCCTCATTTTACATACCAGTAAAGAACTGTAACTCCTAACCTCATACCTTTGCCTGAGAGCTCCTTAATTTCAAAATAATAATAATTAGGAGGGAGGGTGTTTGCATTCTCCATTCCAAGGGAGGCTCTGGCTTTCCCTAGCAGACACCTGTCTTTCCGAACCAAGACGCTGAGGTATGGAGGAGTACAGATCTAGCACTTAAATGCTGATTCTTGAGCTAAGCAGAAGACCATGCCCTATTTGTGCCCATCAGTCCGGCATGGCTTTCTGAAAGCAGACAGGGCATTCCCTGCACTTCATTCACACCAGAGATGCCCTGAGCTACCTTCTGTCAGGGACACTCTGCCTAGGACTGCACTTTACTCCAGGTAGCTTTCAACAGCCCTTCATGCTGCTTCTCAAACCTCAGTGGAGCTTGTTTGAGATGCAAACAGTGCTCTGGCCACCAACCAAACCCACTGAGCATGCAGCACGTTTGGAGATTGGAGAGCCAGCTGTGCTCACACGAAAGGGAGCAGTAACAGCAGCAAAAATACAAGGATGCCAGCTGAGCTGGCACATGTGGAAGGGTGAGGCAGAGCTCCCTGGGTGTTCTGGCTCAGATTACAGACCCACCTAACCCAGTCTCCTGACAGTGGCCAAAAGCAGACACTGAGGGGAGGGTGTAAGACCAGAGTGAACCTATACATGTGCGTATATTCACTTACTGCTCTTGAGTGTGTAACCATTCTCTTTAACTTCTTTCCCAAGGTGTGAAGCAACACTTAAAAATAGTTCTAAAAATGTAAAATTGTTCATCTTAAAATCATCATTTATAAACTACCTTTCCCTTTAATGATTTCATGATCACAGTACCATTATCATTATTTTCCAGTATATTAGACTGTATGGTTCCTTGCTAACATTTATTTTGAAAATACTAATCTTTATTTATGTCATCTTGATTTTAAAACTCTTGGTTTGCATTTCCATTCAAAATACAGTCCCTTTAAAATAATTATCTTTTTACCTTCTTCTGATCAACTTTTAGTGGTCATATTCTGTCACAGTCCTGTCAGATCCTCTAAAATAAAACCCCTTGCAACAGAAGGAACAGCTATCGCTATTTTAAACTTTGCCCATAATGGCTTGCCCAAATCTGGAATTTTCACCTCTAATACTTGGATACAAAGCGGGGGGCGGATGACTGGTTCCCCAGAAGTGAGTATCACATTTTCTTTTCTGTTCAGTGCTGTCCTTACACATGTAGGTATAGACACCATAGCTCATAGTTGGCATCCAGAACACAAACCCCCCATGCCTGGGATAGATGAACAACTCTACCAGGAGCAAGTAGAGGAAATGTTTAGTGGTCCTGAGGGAATAGTATGGTAATGTGCATTACCGATTGAAAATATCGTTCGACAATGATTAGTGCCTTTTCAAGGCACTAATATATAATTCCCAGACTTGGGAATTATATAGGATTCCTGTGTTACTGAAGGGAGAAATTCTAAAAATTCTATCTACAATATGGTTTATTCTACTGTTGTTCTCCAGAACTACAGCTGGTGATCACTGAAAATGGTCACGTTATCGGGGGAGAAGGTTGGTGCAGTTGTATGGCTACAGGCACAAATTTGGTATATGAATGTACGAGTTGCCTTTTAGGTGTGTAATTCATGTAGGCAACTGTGTACTTTGGGACATGAGTCATGGCACTTACTCATGTCTTTTTATATACCTACCCCATGCCTCTTCCTTATATTGTAGCCTTGTTTTAGTGTGTTAGCCTTAGCAGATATGAATAAGCATTAAAGAGAATACCCATGTTCTACAATTTAATTTCATTTTCAGCAGCATCTTTTCAGAACATTAAAATGACTTGCATAGTTCAGTGATATGAGATTTTTGTGTCCACCTAAATGCGTTTCCTTACTGAAGTGGCACAGTGAGCAAAACACATTACACAAAATGCTGTGATATAATTGCCATTAAGGTAGAACTCGTGTTACTGATCAGCTTTTCCAATTAACCTGTTGTGTTTGTGCAGCCTGTATCACATGCTTTTGTGAGGCACAATTTAATTTTCCTATAAGCAAATTTAAAAACACCATGTAAGCTAATCTTTACATTTCTTTTGTTAGTATACAAGTATCATGTTCCTTTAGTAGACTCAAACCGTGAAGGCGGGCTTGAGTTAATTGTTTTCTTTGCAGTCATCTTTTTCTTTGGTTAGTGTCGTTGAAGGACACGAAAAAAGATGAGACTCTAAATTTTTTAGAAAGTAAAGAGCATAGCCCAAGCTTTATTGTCTAATTCTTACTACCTTTATAAGGTGTTCTGATACAGAGTTAACGTGATCGATGAATAGAAACAACACCTCTCTAATCCCATTGGTTAAACTAGAGAAACAGAATTAGAGGGGCAAAACACCACTTGGAGAAAGATTGTTTTGAGAAAGGATAGTTGTTTACCAAGATTGTTTTGAGAAGAAGCTTTCTTGAGATAGCCTTCCCTTGGGAAAAGTTAGCAGCTGCTAGCAGGCTAAAATCTCTCAGATTCAGAAATATCAGGCCCACAGGTTAGTCCCAGATTTGCAGCATCGATTTAAAACTTCAGCTATAAACTCCTGTTTCAAACCCGTGTTTAGTTCCCTATGCAGTGTGTTCTGTAGTCACTCTTTTCAGCATACTGTTCAAGTATTTTGAGATTAAGTCGGAAAAAAGAGCATGTTGTGTGAATGTTGTCTCTTTGTAATGCTTATAAATCAAAACCAATGGTCTTCTTTGAAGTTAAGCTTCATGGAAAACTTTGGTATGGCCATATCTACTCCTTCCCTGTTAACATTTGGTTTTATCCTTGCTGTGAAAACATTGTACGTGGTAGCAATGAAATGTCAGTTCCAGGGGGAGTTCTGACATTGAGATACGTGGCATGACTGAAGTACCAATACTCTGTCACTGCCATTTCATTCGTGCCATGGATTGCAACGATAGCTTCCTCATGCAAGGGAGGTTCACATTAAGCACAGGCAGTGTCATCCCCTGTGCCAAATTCATCCTAGATCTTAAGCCATTGACTTGACTGGAGTTGAATGTAAGAGAAGTTTGGCTCTAGACTTTGAGCACTAAAACAGAAATGCTTTCATTTGGCAGCCAGGAAGAGAAGTCTTAATTAGTCTTGCAGGGTTTCAGAGTTGCAAAAAAATCTGTGATTAGTTGCAGGTCTTGTCTCCTCGAACAAAGCAGCATAAAATGCAGCTTTTAAGCTTTGTATTCCTATGTTCAAGAATGTTTTCATGGAAACCTTATGACATACAGCCTGTTTTTAGAACATTAAATCCTCATGACACTTCCAGGATAGCTGTGTATGCCAAACCATGCAATGTGATTCATCAGTAAAATTAACCTAGGAGTGATGTGCCAAACAGTTTGGAAAAATGTAGAGACCTCTGAACTTGAGGGGAAAAGGAGTGCTCTCCTCACAGAGGGGAGTAAATGTCACACCTACCATTACTCATACAAAAGCAGAGCTGTAGAAGGGAGCATGAGAAGGAGGTCATCGAACACTTTGGAAATACTGTCCGTATTTCTCTCAAAGGCTTATTTCTAACCCACACTACAGTCAGAGTAAAGCAATCAGCAGTCATTGTAGAGGTGCTCTTTAATTGCGAGCTAAGGTTTGAGCTAGCAGGAGGCATCCGTCCTGTGGTATCAGTCTTTGTCTCTCTGTGACCCTGCATTCACCTGATAATACTGAAAAATGGGTAACTTCTCACACAAATTTCTAGATAGGTCGGCCAAACAAGCTTACTCTGAATTGTAGGCTTGTTACATTAAAGCTGAGTTACCTTAAAAATCAGTCGGGCAGGTCTTTCTGTATTCAGTCAAGAGGAATTAGCTTTCCATATAATGATGTTTCAAATCAGTTCCCCATTTCTTCTCTTGCTCCACCATCCAGTTTTCTGACCCTCAGAGAGCCTTTGTTCTTGATAGTTACCTAGCACATCTGTAATGCTTTATCATTGCCATGGTTTGGTAATTTGATAAATAATCAAAATGGTATTTTGACCCTGATCCATCACAAATGTCATTTACACCATCTTTTACATCAATTTGGTTTAGTACTGTCTTGCTTTCAAACGTGGTATCTGCCCTTCATATCTTCCAGTTCTTTCTATACCTGTGATCAGCTTCTTTCTAAATATCCTGTCTCAAATTTCTCTCTTATAATCCCCATTACATCAGTTTAACCATCAGACTGCCCCTAGTGTTGAGTGATTAACTACATTATAGAGCTTGCTTAATCCTGTTCTTGTTTCACAATGCTCTGGGTTCCCACAGTACGAATTCCACTTTGTAATTGTTCTAATATATACATTATAAATCACTTCGGATCCCTTTCTGTGGTTAAGAAGTCCATTTTAAGTCAAAGGTGATTCAGCTTTCTTTCATCAGTTGCAACCTTTCCAGTCAGTCCTTTCCTGGGACTGATGATTTTTTGATTTCTTCTACCTATCTATTAGAATCCTTCTGTCCTTGCCCAGCTCCACAGACACTGAACTAACCATAAACCCTGGAAAATTCTTACCCTCCAAGCAAGACATTTGGCAGTTCTGAGCACAGTTCTGCTCACAGTTCCACAACTATGGCCAACAAGATGCCTCCTCCACTCTTTTGGAAGCTTTGCACGGCAGATCAAAGATAAGCTCTATTTTAGGGGAAAAATGCTGCATTCTTCTGGTCCCCATGATTAATGGTACACAAACCCCAAAGTGCATTCTGGTTTCTGGTTTCCTTGTGCTGTAGCAGTGACTAACAAGGCCACAATCACTGGAAGCATGTGAATATTTATCACTAAGTCAAGTGACAATTTTTACACCCTCTCTTAGTGTTAGTTCTGCACATTGGTGGAGTTGAAAGAATCTTGGATGAACATGACAAAGTTTTGTTAATAAATAACTATGATCAGGAAACTCTTCAAGGAGCTAACATTCCCAGCTTTCTCCTTAATATGGCATGTACATACACACACAAACACAAGAGAGAGTTCAGAGTTCCCCCCTTGTGACTTATCTTTTATTATTTAGTTTATATTGTGAAAATGAAAGCTGAGCCTGATCTTTTTCTTGAGCTTTAACTGCTTGGGACTAACTTTCCCTAGAGGACTTCTTTCTCCCTGTCCCTATATTTCCTATATCTGATTGGTGCTTATTCTACAGAAGTGTAATAGCTCCTGTATTGAATGGCATTCACATAAGTAGCTTATTTAATTAATCGAAATTAACAAAATCAAATGTTGAAATAGAAATTTCAGTCAAAAAGCTTCAGGATTTTTGGGGCGAAAATGGACCCAAATTACAAAGATATCAGTCATCCATTTCTGTAGAATCAAGTGGTTCCTGAGTTGGGTGTACAGGCATCCTGGTCATCCCTGGATATCTGTAGGATGAGCCATCGTTTCTGGGTTCTCCAATCTGCCCTTGCGAGGCTTTGGGGACTTCATAGCGTCAGCTTCTAATTCTGGTGATTGTTAAACACCTAAACTTGGATGACATGAGCACCTTGTCACTTTTCTGTATGTCAGCAGCACAAACATGACTGCTGGTGTAAGGACTGTGTTGTGGCCTTCTGGAGAAGCACCTGAATTGAACATTGTGTGTTGGAGTTCAGTCTGTGAACGGGCCATTCAGTGTGCCCCTGTTCCGAATACAATGAAAGCCACACTGAGTTTGTGTACAGGTCCAGATAGATAAGAGAAGATGATTTCACTTGTTGTCTTTGCATTATAAGCTATGAATGATAAAAGGGGGAAAAATAAATTCTCACTTCCAGGGATCCTAATGACATTTTTATTACCCAAAGGATTTATCAAGGCAAATGCCTGGAGAAATAAGCAGGAGAAATGTTAACAGTCCTGCTTTATAAGCAAGAGAAGTCTCAGAGACTGTTGCTAATATCTAGGGGATGATATTTCCTGTTTGTTTTCTGTTAAAAAAAATAAAAAACAAACAAAAAACCTGAATTTCTGGCACTGTTTTCTCTTTTAGTCAGACTCCTCAATGAGTTTAAGGGCTGAAGACAAAGAACATTTGTAATGGCATAAGCTCCACCAAGGGAATGCCTCAAAACTGAAACATAGTAGAAATAATATTCTTCCCAAACAAGGCATTTCCTGCCTGCACACACCTACCGTTACAGAAATACAAAATGACAAGCGCAGAATATGTTTACCTGACTTCAGGTGCTGGGATTCCTATCACAATGCAGTCCAATTGCACTTTGGATCCTTCAGGAACTTCCCTGCTCTTCAGTTTTTGAGTAAAGCGTGGTGGTTGTCCAATGGGCTCATCAGAATATACAGATGCAGATTCTGACTCAGTTTTCAGCTCTGCACTTGTTAATTGACTGATAGATTCCAGGTTTGCTGCCTGTTGATCATCTGTTTGTTCAAAAGTTTTCCCTGCTTTGTTTTCCAAGTCTTGGGGTGTTAGAATGGAAAGCCTTTCTCTGTTCTCTGACGTGAGAGACAGGTTAGAGCTACCTTTTTGAGCAGACTTGTTCTTAGAATCAATTTTGCTCTTGTAGTTTTTGCATGTTCGGGGTCGTATTCGTTCAGAGTTGTGAGCTTTGAAAAGTGACGAGAGCTCCTCAATGAAATCTGCCGCCTTGTTTAGGAATTCCTTTTTGGATTCTGATTCAGAAGGGAGGTGGTGTTTCTTTAGATCTTGAGAGCCCCCTTTGGACCCCGTTGTATTTCTGTGCTCCTGACAAAAGTTGGAGTGCAGGCCGTTGTCTGATGTTTTCAAAGCTGTAGACTGGGCCATTTGTTTGTGTTTTCCCGTGTTGTTCAGCTGATCTGGGGGACGTTGTGAGTGTGCCTGAAGCTCATCCTGTTTAGTTTCCAGTGGATTCTGACCAATAGCTTGTCTTGCCAGGTTTACACTTTCATCAAGCTCCTCTTGGCTCAAAAAGGCAGAGAGGTCTGGGAGGTCATCTTGGGCAGCTACCTCATCTGAATCACCAGAGGCATTGCCATAGTGGAAACTGTGAGAAACTGGCTCTGATCTGCTTCTTTCACTCTTCCCTCGATGCTTAGTTTCTGCTAAATAACTCTCTCTCAGAAGCTGAGATATTGAAGTTGAGGTTTCTAAACTGTCGTCTTGCATGCTGCCAACAAAAAGGACAAATAGGACCATGCCTTATCAATTGCAATTTTTTTTTGATTGAACACAACGACAGGCTTCTGAAAAGCAGAACACAACATTTTCGTACTGCCTCTGTGTGCTGAATACTTGGAAGTACTTGTAATACTTGAAGCATAAGGATAGCCCTGTGTTAAAGACCCACTTCTGCACATCCTGCTGACACTGTTGCCTTCACCCAGTAAAGTTCATCTTCCATCACTTCTACTGTCAGTAGCCTCACATAAAGTAACTGCAAGTGTGGTATTTTCTACTCTGTTCAAGGCAAAACTTCAACTACAGAGATATTAACTGAGTTTCAATGTCAAATCTTCATCATTGCTGATGTGTGTTTCTTAGCTAAGAAAGTCTCATCAGATGGATTAAGTGTTGGATATTTCAGGGACTGAAAGTTGTTGAGAATAATAGTACTTTAAAGGGAAGTAAATTTAGCTTGAAAAGCACTGAAGTAGTTAAGTAAATGAACCCTCAAAATCATAAGAAAGATGTGAGGAGGAAGGAGAAAGAACTAAAATATTTTATAATGACATTTTTTCATGCATTATAGGAAACCATAATGGTGCTAAATGTTCCATAGCTTCTTAAATCCAACATTATTTCTAATAAGCTATTTAAAGTAAGTAGAGAACTATGTCATTATTTCTTTAAAGTAAGTAGAGAACTGTGTCATTATTTGATGCAAACGTAATTTGTAGTACAGGGCTTTCAAAATCATGTTCTTAGGTCATCCTGATTCTGAAAAAATGCACCACATGGGATAAGAGCATCAGGAAGCCCATACTTAACCTGCATGCCTGATAAGCAAAGCTAAAGCATCCCTTTTGATACCTAATCAAGTGTAACTGTGTGGTGTTCTCCCTTTTATTTACACGGGAGCCAGGATGAGTGCAGAGGGATTCAGACACCCTGATAAGACCCTCATCTTCCCGTGGTCTAAATATGAAGACAAATAACTGCTCTTTACCGGTTCAGAGAGCTGATTTCTCACAGATACTGAAACAAGTGCATGACTCCTTACTGGCTCTGTCTCTCAGACTGTGCAGTGCCCATTATCTCCCTCCTACTTCATTTATGGTGTGGCAGATCTTGCTGCAGTGGTTTCAGCTATTCCTACCCCAAGCTGTCTGTTTGTCACCCTGCAGAATGTTCCGTTCCTGTCGTGGCATCAAGAGAAGAGAACATCCATGCCCTAACGTTGGCTATCTCCACTCACAGCCTTGTGTAATGGCTGAAGTTACCAGGGAAAGAAAAGTTAAAAAGGTGTCTCTGCTGTGAAAGGCTTTGGGCTTTTCTAGTGGGACAATTGGCCCTGAAAAGGGCTGGGTAAGAACAAATGAAGTGGTAATGTCTCAGACTGCTGCAGTATTTCTTCCTGGAATGTGAGTGCCAGCCCTTATTCCTTATTTACAAAAGGGAAGGTTTCAATTTAAACTGTTTATATTCTTCTCCAATGAATGAACATACAGCCAGCATAATCTGATGTGCATTTTGAGACCTTGACCCCTCTGCTTGAGGCACGTTTTTTATACTGAAATCCTTTTCCTTATGTAAATATTGGGCATTTTAGATTTATTGATTTTGCTTGATTTTCATAATATGAAACAAAGAAAACCACTAAGACTACAGAGGAACCCAATCAAAATATTGCTAAGTTTGTACCTGTACAAAGAACGAGAAATAAAATGCTATATAAATGGTAGGCTTTTAAGCACCCCATCCAATCCCTGCAGCTGAACCCGGGTCTGTGATACTAACGGAACACTTGGCATTAAATTATCTGGCACAGTGTTTCGCTGAAGCTGTGGCACATAGAGAACATTGATTTGGGAAGCCCTCATGAGATAATATCGTGAGCTGTTCCATGACTGGACAGAGTTTATAATTTAACCTCTTAAGAGTACAAAGAGGTCTCCATGAGGCTTAAAGTTCCTGCTCAGTGGAAACTGCTTTTGCTTGCTCAGCTTTAACTCCTTGGGCAGCTGTGCCACCTTAGGGAAGCTGAACGTGTTTCAGGGGCTCTCCTAGCTTGTTTATGCGCTGATGGCAGACTATGTGCTGTAAAGGTCACAGCGAAAGCTACAGTTTCAGCTCCCAAGAGTTTAAATACATTCTAACATAGGGAGTTTACAGCCTGGAAGACAGACCTGTCCCATGAATGGACTGCAGCCCAAGAACCTCTCCACATGTGACTCTGGCTGAATTAGAACATCCAGCTCCTTGTAGCTTTGCAGGACACAGTGGAAGGCTGAATTTTACGTGGCTGGAGAAGTATGTATTTTACAAGGTGGCAAAATTTAGTTTGCTGCATTTCTTGGCCACTCTTTCTGCAGCATTTCAGAATGGTACATCTTCATCTCAGTGTCTGTAAAGGTCATCAGAGCTGAAAAAAGATGATGCAGATCTTTAGAGAACACTGGACGCTATGCGTAGGGAAGGAATATTGTGTGATCAAACCCTGAAGTCAAATGAACTTGAAGAACTCCTGTAATGGTTTTGTTTAAAGAGTATATGAAAATTATTTGACTGAGACTATTCAGGGTTTCATTTTCCTCTGTTGCACAGACATAAGTGCTATGACAGAGGTTGTTAATCACAGTGTAGCTTTTCTGCAGGAAACCACAGTAAAGCAACTGTGTGTTCAGTATGGTTATTTGAGACTTTCGTCTGGGTATATTTGAGACTTCGTTCTTGCATGTCTTCTATTCATCTTTTGACGAATTGAAAGCATTGAAATATGAATGACAATTTCTGCTAATTTGCTTAAGGAGTATTATTGCAACATAAGGAGCTACTCTCAAAGATGTGTTTCGATGTGTTTAGGCAAAATAGTTTTATAATTCTAGCTTGAAAAATCCTAGTGAGGAAGCCACTGTCTGACAGCAAAGGGAGGAAAACAAACAGTTCTCCAGCAAAGGATCTGGAACAACTTCTTTCCTTCTGCCCTTTGGAGCAGAAGAGCTAGAAGGGAGCAGAGTTCTTCTAGAGTTGGAAGGCAAGACATTAATGAGAACAAATCTGATGTCAAATTCTTAACACTTAGAGGGCCATCACTTTTCTTTAGAGCTTACCCAGGGTCAGAATTTAATATCTAACTCTTCTCTATTTTCAGCTTGTGTAGAAGATGACTTTTTATTCTATTTCTAGAAATGAAGTAGTTGGGTTCTAGTCAAATGTAGCACTTTGAGGCAGTGCTTGTCTACTGCAGTCATAAAATATTTTGAAATACTTGATATTTTTAGTTTAATGGAAGATATTAACTTTCAGTGAGTGTTGTTGTGAGGCTACCGGGCAATCCCATTACAGTTATTAATTCTGCCTTGCTTATGCCTTGAGAGATTTGTTGTGGGGTTTTTTCAAAGAACTGTGCTAATTGTATTGTAATTGCAGATGTCTCTGCTGAGCAGATAAGTGCAGATGACTGTGTTGAGCAGGCAGTAAGAAGGACAAACCAGTGAAAAAACACAGTAGGCAGCAATCTGTGGTGGCAATGAAAGCACCGATAGTTTTGCTGACTGGAAAAGTGTTGTAATGAACCTGTATCAAGGGCAGGAATTGCATTGCTGGTCACAAGCAATGTTTCTAAACTGGTGTTATTTAGGGGGCAATGGGGGGACTGCAGCCTGCAGTTCTCTACTCTTGACTGGCTCCTTACCTACAGCACTGAACCACAGCATGAGGGCAACATCCTTGGCTTTCCTGGGACACCAACAGCAGTGACCTTGGGCACCTGTGGTCTTGGAAGGCACCGAGAATGCCACGAACAAAACTGACTCCATGAATTTCTTCACTGTGCTAATTCAGTTTCCATTAGGTAGCTAATTGAACAAGCTTTGAGTTTCCAAGAGCCTATGGTTATGGCAGTGTCCTCTTATTAGCCAAGTGGTCTTTAGGATTAAATATTCACAAAGGTAGAATTAGTTTCCACAGTTTGTTTTGGCAGTGCCTTGACCTGGAAATGGAAGGGAGGAATTGTGTACCATGGGGGTCTTGCATAGTGTGACACCAAACACTTTCAATTCTTCTTGTCTGAGTTTGCTTAGACTCATTCCTGAGTCACCACTGGAAGAATCTGAGCTTCTCCTACAGAAACAGCACTAGTGAAATCTCAGCAAGCTTAAGGGAATCCCTGATGTATCTGATATATCTCCATTTTCTTTGGCAGGAACACCTTCTAATGCTTGATGCCCTAAAGAGAATTTTTCAAACTCTCCTTCTCTGTGCCAGAATAAACAGGTTATATGAAACTAGCAGATTTAAAGCAAAAAGCATTGGAACAACTTCTCTGGCTTTCAAAAGTTAAAAGGAGAAATTGCAGTCAGTACCTACTGTTCCTGTCTTAGCTTTTCAAGCTCCCATTACTTCTGTGTGGAGTGCTTTTGTGTGAAACCCCAGCATCAGAGCTGCAGCAAACTGCTGCTTCTGCTCTGCAGAGGGGCACCTTTGTGGCCTTTACACAGCAACACTCTGCATGCCCAGCACCTCCGTGTGGAAACTGGAAAATTCAGCAAATATTAGAGGCTGTATCTACTTCATGCTTAATTCAATTGCACATAAATCACATTTACCCATAGAGTGTTTAACATTTACGGGGGTGTTCCAACTGTGTGATTGCAGCTCTGCAAAACAAGGTAAGAGTTGACACAAGAGATCTGTCTTGCAGACCTTGGATGATCACAGTCACATTCTGGTGTGCTTGCAGGAATTCTCACTTAGCAGTTGCCATTGTCACTGTTTCTGGTACTGCCTGTTGACAAGCTGTGGCTGCTGCAAGACAGGCCTTGAGACTCCAGACACAGGAAAGGTTAGGCTGGAGTAGAGGACTGAGGTTAGCAGTTCTGTGTGGCTGGGGGTGGGTGTATGACATATTTTTAAAATAGTGTTTAGAAAACTGTGTACAAGAGGGTGGTTTACTTTTCTGTACTAGACACTTTAGTGGCTTTGATTTCCAATCCCTGTAATGAGTAAGATAACTAAACTCCCAGTTCCAAGTAATGTAATTAAATATGGAAAATGGAGAATCTCCAGGCTCAGGATTGTAACAGCTTCTTATGGAAACAAAATCCCTCAGAAATGGGATGGATTAAATCCTCCCAAGTTATTCTGCAGCAGACACTGCAAGAGCCCTGTGTGCACTTGGAGTCGTGCCCTGGCCCATGACCTCACTGTTACAGTATTAGGCACCCTAAGCAGGAGGAAATACTCAGCTCTGCTTCAAGGGAAAAGCACATTAAGAGCTCTCTAACTTTTTCAACATTTCCTTTATACTCTCATATAATGTAAAGACCTTTTATTTTTCACTCTGATCACAAGAAGTCTTTCTTATTTCATAATTAATATGATCCCTTAGTAATTCTTAAAATGAGAACTGAGACCCTTTATCCCATGTCTCAAGTTCCCTTTTCCTCCTCAGTGAACCTCCTTGAACTGCAAGGCAAACAATATCTTGAAGAAACAACATCAGTTGAAACAAATACATTTTCAGCTGATTTTTAAATTAGAAGTTCAGAAAGAAAGACAGGTGATGGCTGTCTTTGAGGCCTGCCTGGGATGCTTCTCCATCCTCCTCTCCCAATGACCTCTGCAGCCTGGCCTCAGATATCAGAACAAGTTCTGAGTGTATGTCAAGTGCTCACAGTGTAGGACAAGTTTTTACTGATTCAAGTAAAGTATACAGTCCTCTTTCCTTCAAGGATTGCACATATGAGAAAAAGTTTATATGAAAGGCAAAACCAGTTGCAGTAGAGATCCACAATTTGGTGCTGAATGTACATATGGAGGTCCTCAATGAAAATACAGCTAACAGGAAACAATATTCATTTACCCTGGTTCAAGCACAGACACACCACTCTGCACACCTTTTTCATGGCTAAAACTGCACATCCATCTTCATGGATTGTGAGCCAAATGATTTAAACTCAGTCATTTCTGTGAGTCCTGCTGCCAGTGTGTGGGAACAGTGCAGAAATCCACACATCCTGTGCTTGAGGACCACTGTAATGTTTCATCCTGGGACTGAAACTACAGCTTAGCTCTCAGTGTTCAGAGGTGTGGCATGGGCTCAGTCTGGTCTGACAAATTACAGCACTGCTTTGGAGCTGGCGTGAGAATTTGCACAACTGAGAGTGCTGAGCAGAAATCTGCATTCCAGCGCTGTGTGTGTGTAAGTGGCACCAGTGTGAGGGACTCACGATCGAGCATTGAGGGCTGCACCGCTGCCCGCTCGTGTAGCCAGCCCGAACAAGTGCACACTGCCCTGAGCACAGCCCTGAAAAGCAGGGCCCTGCAAACCACATGCCATTTGCACGTCTCTTTGTCTGGAAATTTCAAATCCATGGGCTGGTTGGTTTTAAAATGATACTCAGTTTTCCTACAAATACGGGTTCCCAGTGGAAAAGGGAACTTAAGTGTTAAATTAGACACAAAAGAAGTCTGCATTGCATTTTTCTCCTCAGGTTTTTCAGTTGTGCCTTTCTTTTTTTATGGTCTCACTATATTTCTTTTTGTCCACTGTTCTCTTTTATGTTCTTTCGACAGTGTTCCCTAAGAGCATTGTAACATAAAAACCTTCATATTTTAATCATATTTTCAAACTGCAATGTTTAAATGAGATTTATATTCTACAGGAATAATTTGCCCATTCCTGTACAATATTCCTGTTTATGAAAACAAGCACTAACCCAGTTAGGTTTTAAACAGAAAAGTAAACTGATTTTTCTTTCTTTCCACCCCTATCCCATGATTTAGATTACAACTGATGTTGCATTGCCCAATTGCCTTTACGGTATTATGTACATTTTAAACAAATTATCTTAGCATTGTATTTATGTGCCAATATACTTAGGCTACTAATTGTTATCAGCTGTTGATAAAAAAAGATTCGTTCAGTGCCACAGCAAGACCTGCTGTAAAATCTCTAAAGAATGCACAGGAATAAAAACCAGCACAGAGCACACAGTTCCCCTTTGTGCCTGGTACTCTGCCATGTACAAGACCTAACTCCTGAATTGACTACAAATATTTTTTGATATGTAAATATTATTCTGCTCAGCTACAGGAACTACCACACTTGCTATTGCTGTTTAATTTTTGTTCACTGCTTCTGAAAGTTAAAAAAAAAAAAAAAAGACAGACAAAAACAAAGAAATATCCTGACCTTAGGAACCTTCAGGAGGTGTAGGAGAGGGAGGAGAGCAGACTTGAAGTTTATGAAATTATTCCATTAACACTTGCTGATTTTGTTTTCACTCTTAAACTCTAGAGCATCTTCACAAATGTAAACCTCGTGACTGACACAAAACTGCTGATAAAGTAACCAGTGTCTTTAGCATGATTTGTATAATGTCCTATTAACATATGCTCAGGAGCTACTCTGTTCTCTTGTCAATTGTTGATGTATTATTTGGTAAAACTTAACATGGGCTTCTGATTACTGCTTAATGTTGCAATATATTGGGCCAAACATTTGCTACTGACAGTCAAATACTTTCCTGAGAGAGAGAAAGAGAGCAAAGGAGATAGTGGGAGCTCAAGGGTGAGAGCTATGCCCTTCTAGCAGGACTGTTTCTGCAGCTGTTGTGTACATTAATCCAGAGAGCAGATCTCCCTGCACTAAATATAGCCACGGGGGTCATTTTACATGACAGAATAAATAATTAAATAAATAGAAAGCATTTAACTATGGGGGTCACATTAAATTAGGTTTGATTTTGCTTAAGAAGGAATTCCAAATTATGACATATTGATTTAAGGCTGAATACAAGAATGTAAATATTTCATTCCTCTGTTATTTCGTGAAGGGAAGATGAGCAGGAAGAGGAAAGAGTCCCAGCAAGGAACTTTTCAGGTCATTAGAATCTCGTTGACTCTCTAGAGGAGTCAGACTGGCTCCGAGGGATTTTGAGAACCCCACCAATGCTATTCAGGTCCTTTATAATGCCACAGAACACTGTTTCTTTTTCACTGCAATGCATATACCTCAGCATAATCCAAGTCAGTTTAAAAAGTATTTGTTCCCTGTATATGCCTTACCAGCTAAAATTAGCATTCAAATATACATGCTTATCAAAGCCTTCTGCTACACTCTGCAAAATCGAAATGTAGACCCATCTGAAATTGAGGGATTACCTTTTTTATTCCTCCAGATGTTGCTGCCCAACCCTGGCAGTGAGTAGCGCTGATAGTTATCCAGAAGTGTGAGATTAAAGTTAAGGAAGCGAGGGGATTCTTCGAGTCCTCAGGAACAGAAACAGCTAGGAGTCCATAGAGTGGAGGAAGTTAACCTTCGTTATTGTGAGGATGGCTGTAAGGAGCTGGACAACCTGTCAGCACCGGAGCAATAGCATTTGTCAGTTTGCAGGTCCCAAGTTATTTTGAGCAGCGTAAACCATGTGCCCGCGGAGCATTCCACCTCATTGGACAGGGAATCCACTGCTCCCCAGCACCTATGGGCACCAAATGCCTTCTCCTCGCTCATGCAACGGCCCCTAGAGATGCATATGTGGGTTTTGCTGATTCATCCAAGAGGCTCTGTAGTGGCATTGTATCACTCTTGGCAGCTGTTTAACTTCAGCCTTTTCAAACAACTCGTTATCGCTCTTGCGTTATGTTTCGATCAGAACTCGAAGGTTAGAACTCTGTCACAGGGAACCATCAGCTGGTAACAACATAAAAGCTTTGCAACTCCAAAGGCAAACTCAGAAAATGTGTGATTTAAGTAGTAAAATATTCCGGACTTCTTTGGAGTGTTCAGTTTAATAAACACAGTGAAACAGTGCAGAAATCCTTCAGGATGACTACAGATGCTCAAAACACTAGAACTTCTACATTTGTTATTGAATGCACAGAAATGAACTGTTGGAGGAAAAGTAATTAAAAGAGGCAATCAAGACTAAGCTGAAAATAAAACTAAGAAAGAAACGTAGATGGAATAGCTTCAACACACTTGAATAAGTACACAGAGAAACCCTGTTACGTTATAGAATTTCATTGCTTAAAACCTTGACTGGCTAAAATCTACCACATCACTTGGTAAACACAGAAACAAGATTTTAATTTCTACTCTTCCTACACAAAAAGTGGTCTTGAATTTTAAACAGTTCATCATAGTGCTCAATTGTCGATATTTTATTAAAAATGCTTGTCATGATTCTGATTTTAAAAGATTATTAAAATATTATGCATTTATGATGGGCAATTGATATATAATCCTTTTAATAGCTAATGATGTAAGAGCTGGGTTCTTGACCTTCTCCCAGATCTCTCAAAACATTATCAAGTGAGCACATGTGCTTGAAAAGGAGTTCATCAGTGGAATGTAATTGTTCAGAAAGTTATTTTATGAGTCCTAACAGTGTGAAAAGTCAGAGGGAAAGGCACTTCTTCCATGTAAAATTTCCTGATGATACTTTTCTATTATTTCCCTCTCTTTTTGTGTTGTGGTTTAACCACAGCCAGTAACAAAGCCCGGCACAGCCACTCACTCCCAACCCCTGGCGGGATGGGGGAGACAATTGGAAGAGTGAAAGTGAGAAAACTTATGGACTCAGATAAGGGCAATTTAATAAATGAAACAAAAGTCGTTCACACAAGCAAATAAAAGCAAGGATTTCACACAGAATCACAGAACATGCTGAGTTGGAAGGGACCCATAAAGATCATCAAGTCCAGCTCCTGGTCCTGCACAGTATCGTCCCCAAGAGTAATGTGCCTGAGAGCATTGTCCAAACACTTCTCAAGGTCTGTCAGGCTTGGGGCTCTGCCCACTTCCCTGGGATCCTCCTTCCAGTGCCCAGTGTTCTTTGGGTCAAGAATCTTTTTCTAAAATCCAGCCTGGCACAGCTTCAGGCCATTTGCCCAGGTTCTGTCACTGGGCACCACAGAGGAAAGATGCTTGCCCTGTCCCAGGTTCAGAATCCAGCGCTTTCCCCTGTTGAACTTCATATGGTTGATGATTTCCCAGTCCTCTAGTCTGTCAAGGTCTCTCTGCAAGGCCTCCCTGCTTTCAAACAGAGTCAGCAGCTCCTCCCGGCTTTGTATCATCTGTAAATTTGTCCTGTATCCCTTCCAGTCCTGCATCCAAGCCATTTATAAAGAAGTTGAAGAACACAGGGCCGAGGATTGAGTCCTGTGGAACCCCACTAGTGACTGGTCACCAGTCTGATGTCTACCCCATTCACTGTCACCCTTTGCATCTGACCTGTGAGCTGGTTGTTCGCCCATCCCATAACGTGTCTGTGGGATGGACATTTTGTCCAGAAGGATCCTTGGAGAGACAGTATCAAAATTTCAGACTCAGATTTACTGAAATTCAGAAAGATTACATCAATGGGCTTCCCTTGATCAACTTGGTGGGCTACCTTGTCATAAAAGGAAATCAGGTTTGATAAGCAGGACTTCTCTCTCATGAAACTGTGCTGGCTGTGACCAATGACTGCATTCTTTTAGGTGTTTTTCAATGTCTCCTAGAATAATCTTCTCCATGACACTGCCAGGCACTGAAGTGACACTGACAGATTTAGTTTCCAGGGTCCTCTTTCTTGCCCTTCTTGAAAACTGGGACAACATTTGCCAGGTTCCAGTTAGCTGGGATTCTCAACACAGTTCAAAAATCATGGAGGGAGGCTTTGCAAATACATCATCAGTTCCTTGTGGATTCTTGGATGAATCCCATCAGCCCCATGGATCTGTAGGGAGCAGCAGATCCTGAACAGTTTCAGGGTCAGCTGGGAATTGATCATTCTCTCAGTCATGGTCCTCCAGCTCTAGGCACTGAGAGTCCCTTGGTCCGTCATCCGTGTTGAAGACAGAGGCAAAGAAACGTTAAACAGCTCTGCCGTGTCCACGTCCCTGCTTGTGAGGTGACTCTCCTCATCCTGGAACAGGCGGGTGTTATTTTTACACTGCCTCTTGCCATTCTTAGATTTGAAAAAACTCCATTTTATTGCCCCCTACAGTTCTGTCAGCTTCAACTTTAGTTGAGCTTTGGCCTCATGAATTTTGTCCCTACAGTGGCAAGCAACATATCTGCATTCTTCCCATGTCTCCTGGCCTTGCTTCCACTAGGCATACACCTGCTTTTTTTGCCTTATTTCCAAGAGATTATTCCTGTTCAGCCAAGCTGGCCTTCTGTTTCACCAGCCTGACTTCCAGCATGTGGGATTTGCTGCTCCTGTGCACTTAGGAGGTGATGTGTAAAAGGTGACCAGCACTGATGGACCCCAGCACCTGGAAAAAGATATTCCCAGGGTACCTTGCTTACTGATTCCCTGAACAGCCTGAAGTTAGCTCTCCTCCTGCCAAAGGTTAAGTCCTGCTGGCACTTTTCCTCCTGTCGACAGAGATTTTAAACTCAATCACTTCATGGTCACTGTGGCCAAGACAGCCCCAATCCCCACTTTGCTCACAAGATCCTCTCTGTTGACAAGCAGCAGGTCAGTGTGGGCATCTTTCTGAGTTGGCTTCCTCAGGACCTGTTCCATAAAGTTGTCATCCAGGATTTTTAGGAATTTTCTGGTCTGGGTTGTACCAGGTAATTTCTGGCACATAGAAGTCCCCCATAAGGACACAGACATTTGACTTGGAAGTGTTCCTTTCATGCTCAGAGAAAAATTTGTCAGTGTCATTGTCCTGCATAGGGGGTCTGTAGCAGACTCCCACAATGACATCCCTGTTACTTGTTTGCCCCTGGGTTTTATCCCAAGGCTCTCTGCTGTGCCCTTGCCAGCTGTGGGCTCCATACATTCTAACCCTTCTATTCCATACAGTGCCACACCTCTGCCTCTTCTGCCCTGCCTCTCCCACCTGAAGGGCCTATAACCATCCAACAGGGAATTCCAGGCACAAGACTCATCACTCCAGGTTTCAGTCATACAATGATGCCAAACTCTGGGACTGGGCCAAAGCCTGGAGCGGCTCCTGTTTGTTCCTGGTACTGTGTGCATTAGTGTAGAAACATTTCAGGTGTGGTACTTTGTAGCCAACACCTTGTGAAGCAGGTTGAGGGATCTGTAAGTGCTTCTTTCCTCAAGTTTTGGCACAGCATCCCATCCCTCGGCATTGGCGAGCCTGGTTATGTCCCCTTCCCTTTTCCAAGCTGATTTAAAGCTCTGGCAAAGAGCCTGCTAGCTCCTGTGCTAGAGCTCCTTTTCCACTCTGGTGCGCCCAGTCAGGTGGCAGAGTAGACCAGCTGTTGAGTAGATCTTCCCATGGTCAACAACCCCCAAATTTTTCCACTGAGACCAAGCTCAGAGCCATGTGTTGGCCTGATGGATCTACCTATTCCTTTTTCATTCCCCACTTCCCATGGTTGGGCAGGTGTTCATCCATCTCCAGGAGAGCAAGGGGCCCATCCAGTGTAATGGTGACATGGGAAGGCAAAACCCCATGACTCTGAATGTCCCTGGAATGTCCTTCTCCTCCCCCCAGCCCTGTGGCTGAGCACGGCCCCACATGGTCTGGGATATCCCCTGGGGCACTTGGGGTCAGCTGTCCTGGCTGTGTCCCCTCCCAGCTCCTTGTGCCCCCCAGCCCCTCGCTGGTGGGGTCGGGTGAGGGCCAGAGGGGACCTTGGCTCTGTGTGAGCTCTGCCCAGCACTGACCAACACATCCCTGTGTTACCAGCACTGCTTCCAGCACAATTCCAGAGCACAGCTACTGTGGAAAAACCTTAACTCTATCCCAGCAAAAACCAGCACAAATACTATTGTCAGAATGCCTTATGAGCATGAGTTTGTGGTGAAGATATGGAAAGGTTGTGTAGTGAAGTCAGCCCTTCTTTTGGACACAAGTGAGGCATTATATGGGATAGGTGATGTCTGATGTAACTTTATACCTGGAATAGAGATCTAAGATATTCTTTATCGTTTCTGTAACAGTAGATATGAGCCATACAGTGCTGGCAGGAACTGCCTGTTGATACTGTACCCCACACTGCTGTGGTTTGGACAGTGTCTGTAGATGTTTAGGCTACAAAGTCTGCAGCCTGAAAATGAAGTCTGATATGTCTGGTAATAATTATCAACCTATGGGGAGTTCTGCTGAGATGCAATTATTACCATGGAGTCTTGCTGTTTGTGTGCTGTTTGTGAACTGCCATTTGTGCATGATAAGCAAAATCATTCAAGCTGATAAGAACTGCAAAAAATTTCCACTTTAAGACAGAGTTTAAGATACTAGAATTGCAAAATAATCTGAATAATCTGCATTGATTAATCTGAGTGACAAATAAGATCAGGGTTATATAGAAAGTACAGCATTGAGAAACCAGAAAAAGTTATGAGCCTTTACTGTGGCAGACAGACCATTGTAATAGCAGATAGTACAAGGCCAAAAATTTCAGGAACCACAAAAAGCTGGAGCATACACAGTGAATGTGCCAGGTCTTGCAGAGTTGGCATTTTGATAGAGCAACACCAGAGAGTTTCAGATTCCCTAGTTTATAAGTAACAGTCTAAAGCTCATGAAAATATTGTGGCTCTTCTGTCTGCATTTATAGAAAAAAATTGAAATCAGGCTTTTGCCTGCTGAGCACTAAAAAAAGCACTTCAAAGTATGATGACCTCCAGCTTCATGTCTTTTTGTCTTTGCTGGTTGGCAGGAGAATGAGGCATAGTGTCCTAGAATAAATTACATGAGCCTTATTTCTCTCCAGATCTTGGCTGTCAAAGCCCGAACTACCCTCACAAGCTCAAACAAGACTCAGAAGAAGTGAGTTTAAAATGGAACTTTGTACATGGCTGGTTGGCTGCTATTCCTCAGTAGGGTTATCCAACTGTATTTTTCGACCTACAGATTTATCATAAATGGAAAATTCTTGATTTTCTAGATATTAGGATGAAATTAATACTATTCTCTTAATGGCATGTGCTGAAACTGTGACCATTCTGCTGGTCAAGTATGAATGTTGACTGATGAAGTACCCACTTTGCCTTTTGTTAGACTAGGTTGTTCCAAGGGCAGTGAATTGCTCCCCACCTGTGCAGCCTTGGGCAAGAGCAGTGATGTCTTTTCTTGAAGCATCGGTGACTGTTGCTGCTTTAATAACTACAATTAAAGGCTGGGTAATTTGAACGGCAGTTGTAAGCCCTGTTTCTCTTTTATAGACTATATTGAATTATCTTAAAGTCATTATTCCTTTGGTAAGAAAAGTGTTAACAGCAAATTTCTGGCTGTTCCTGGAAAAGCTATTTCAAGTGATTTACAAACCTTGTGTAAGAGGAGTTGGGTATTTTCTATTCATATCACTATGCAGCACATCTCTTACTATGAGTCTGCCAGGTATTGTGTAATGCTAATTTGGATTCTAATTTTAGAAGTGGAGACATATTAGAAGGATGATAGAGATGGTACCTCTTTTCTATACAAAGTACAAATAATAACGTCAAAACATTCCTTGAGTGCCTATTTCTTCTGCACCCAGCCCAAACCAGGCTTTATCATTGCACAGGGCAGCTTCAATCCTCATCTGAGGATTGTCCAAGTGTTACCAGAGAATTTTTGAGTCTCATTCATTATTTAGTTGAAATGTACTTGTGATTTATGAGGCCTGATGTTGTTTCCAATGAAATCAGAGTTTCTTCTGTCACTATCATCAACAGGAGAGGAGTCAGACTTGTCCAGAAAGTTATAACTACAGCAATGAAAGTAATCTTCCAGTCATCCACACAGAACCACAATCTCTTGTACCCCAATGTTCCATCCATTTGCTTTTCAATATTATTCAATAGATTAAAATATATCAGTAGTTTGCTTTGTTGCAGTAGACAAGGAACAGCTGAAAAATGTTGTAACAGAACATGAAGTAATTGCTGTTATGGGTGGCAATTGTAAAAGCTGATTTGTAAAATCCCTTTTCTTGTAAAAAGCTTCTACTCAATTGAAAAAGTGTCAGGTTCTTTAAGGCAGATCCCCTGCCTAAAAAACATGGAGAACACCATGTCCTTATTTTAAAAGATGATTTCTTTTCTTGTCTGTTATTAGCCACTGTACAATATTATCTTATAAATATCAGCCTTTCAAAAATGCCTGTGATACTAAAGAATTAGCAAAAAGTGCTTGCAGGTATTTCACTGTTTCTGTACAGTTAATATTTCATTAGCTTCTCCTACATTCTTCGTTTTCTAAGGGAAATTACTCTTTTTTTTTTAATGTTGGGATATCTAACTAACATTTTACAAGCTGCCTGCGTTCTGATTTTAAAGTGCATAGTTTCCCCTTATGGTTCAAACAGAACATGCATGAGCACTCCCTGGAAAGGCGCATGTGGCTGAGTAGGATCTCCTGGCAGTTCCCACCATGTCTGGGTACAAAGTTGGGCTCACACCAGCCTTCCTCCCGTGGTCAGCACCCTCAGACCTCAATGATGTGTAGAGCACACAGCAAATACCAGCACACAGAGGCTGGCAGTTGCCCAAAAAGCAATAGTTTGATGCAACCTATTGTATCAGTTTGATTTTAAAGATAATTTAGAAATGGAGATAAAACTAATGAGGACTCCTATCTCTACGATTCAATGTCTTGGAGACTATGTCTGGTAACTGACAGAAATACAAGATCAGAAAACAATGATTAGAACTAATAACCCAGAAGCTGGGTTTGATTACTTAGTATGTGCTCTTCCATTCATGATTTTTTTTGGGCAAGTGAAACAGCAGGAAGCTTGACACCGATGCCAACCAACCAGCTTGATGGAAAAGTGTGAGATTTACAGTCAGGGCTACTACTCCCAGCTCCCAGACTATGGGATCCATTTTAATACTATAGGATTTCACTGTCCCGATTGCAAGGCATGATTAGACCAAGCAGACCATAGAAGGGATCTCATAATGCCAGTTCTAGTGTCTTCACTTCACTTGGGACACATGGTGATATGGGAGATTTGCCTTCCTATTATGACCCCTCTCCTTCCCTTTTACTTTATCACTTTATTTCTTGTCTTTCTTGTCCTTACTTCTCCAGTTTTTGATAGGAATCTGGTGTAGCAGACAAGGCTAATTTTGCTATGCTGTTTCAGGTGTCCAGCTGGGCCAGCCCTGGCTGGCACTGCCTCAGCCTGATGCTGGTACGGGTGTGCAACATCTCACTGGAGCTGACACACCAATGGACTTGTTTTCCTGGGATTCAGTGTAGGAGAGGGCACTAGGCCAAACACAGGTCCAGCAATTTCAATTTGTTTTCCCCTTCTTTAGGACATAGATCTCCAAAATATATAATAAGGATATTCACAGCCATAATTAATACCAACTGCACACGCTGTCAGAGTGGCTGGTACAAAGAGTGCCTTTGGTATCTGCTTAACTAAATCTAAAGAGAAGGAAATACAGGAATATTGCTGCAGTGAAGGCCACATTATATAGTTTATATTTTTATTATCTGGACTTCTTCTTGTGTTACTTGTAGAAAAGTTTAATTTTTTCCCCTGGTGGCTATTTCTGTGGTTGGTATTAAGTTGATATCAAGTAGATATGACATCTACAGTGTCTGCCTTTGTTAACCACTTAGTGTTGTCCAGAGAGAGCAACACGAATGCTTTTGACTTGAGGTTGAGATTATCACAACATGTTGTGAATTGTATTTTTAAAGTGGATTAAGAGTCAGTCCAGGGAGGCATATTTTGTAACCACAGTCTCTATTTCCAATTACACATTTGTCAAACAGAGATTTACAGTTCACTCCTTATTCTTATCACTTAAATGGCTTCATGCATCTAGAACAGAGAGCGGAATTTAACCCAGACTCCTTGCAAAGACATTCCCAAACCCTAAAAGAACACGTAGGTTTCACTGAGAGTCTATTTGCAAGTGGTTTTAACATAAAAGTACAAAACAAAGTGTGGCTGTTATTTGTGGAAACCCAATTAATGTGAATTGCATGGTAATGAGCAAAATAAGCTCAAACAATCTTGACTTCTGTCTGAACTAAGGGTGTATGTACCCTATATATAAAATGTAGGATATCCTAAAATATAGGATATCTTCAGTATCCTTTTTTTACGTAGGGGTAGTGTCTTTCCAGTGTTGTTTGGTCTGTGTTAGAAGCCCTGAGGCCAATAGCAAATTAACCCCAGAGGGCCCGGCAGGTGGCAGGAGGCTGAGGCAGCTCAGCGTGTGGCAGTGTAGATCAGGACCCTTAGGATTTTAGAGAGCCCAAACCCAGAATGAATGGCTAGTATTTTGAATATCAGAGGCTTTTGACCCTGTTCTAGACAAGCAAAATGGCACAAAATACCAGCTCTATCAGATGTTTAATAGGACAAAACATTCAATAACTCAGTTTTCAAAACTGTACTTCACAAGATACACCCTTAATTAGAATGTCTTAAATTGTTGGTAGATGAAAATAAGGAGAGACCATTCATGGATAGTCTACACTTTAAAAATAATTTCTTGAGACCTCTTGCTTTCCAGGCACATTCAGATGAGAGTTTCAGTGTCTATCAGTAGTGGCCTGACTGACAGCTCGTCCCTGAACCTGCAGTCATGGGCTCACCTCAGCTAGGCAGGCCTCAGGGCAGAGCTGAACAGTCTGGAGAACAGCAACATGACTCCTCAGTGAGGCGACTAGAGGAACTGGCTAGAGAGAAGAGCTTGGTTAGCTCGGTTAGACTGCATGGAAAAGCGTGGCTTAGGTAGCAGGAGAGCATGGTCTGAGACCAGTTTGCTAAAATACGACAGAAGCAAACTCCATGGAAAGGCGAGCCTGTGTATCGCCGTGGCGCAACAGGATGGGCTGAGGGAGGAAGGGAACAGAGCTGGGCAAGCCAGGTTATAGCCACACTCCAGGGAACCTCTCATCTCGACACACGGGGGCAGCAGAAAAGCGTGGAAGTGTCTGTGCCGACAGAAAAGGCCGGCCTGGGCCGTGGCGCTGGGGAATGGCGCCGCGGGCTGTACCCGGGGTGCGCGTCAGGGCCCCGCGCACAGCGACCTGCCCGCCTCGGACCGCGCTGACGGAGAAACGCTGCGCAGGGGCCCGCGCCTGTGGGAGTTTTCCTCCTTTGAATTCAAATAGGGTCATTTGGAGAGGAAAACATAGCTGGGATGTCATCCCCGAGCTCTGACTCCATTAATGGCTGGAGCTCCTGTTTTCCCAGCGCTGAAGTGTGTCACCTTGCTGGGCACACTTGAGATCAGGTTACTCGGGCACTCTCCCCCTTGGGCCGCCTCATCTGGCTGGAACGCCTTCCCTCAGGCCACTGAGTCACCGTCCCGCTTTAAATGTAGCATCGTAACACTAAACTGACTTGCATTATTACATAAATTGTAAAAATGTATATGACGGTACACTGCAAGGTTTTATCTGTAGGTACTGATGAAGCGTCAGAACACCAGGGGTTTTTAGGGGCACAAGTCTACTGACCAATTTAATAGATTTAATTCTAAAAAATAGGTCTTTCATGTCAAAACACAAGTAAACTACCAGAGGCGACAGAGATGAGAATTAAAGGAAGTTGTTAGTACCATCTTATGAAACACCATCAGTATCAGGATCATTCTGTTTAGCTGAAGAACAAATGGCATTCAGGTAATGTAAGCTCACTTACATGATCATGACCCAGAAAATTCCCTTGGAGCAATGACAGTGCGAGGTACTGGCCAATCTGACTAGCCAAGCACATGGCTTGCTATGCCAAAGGTGACTTTTTCATAGGTATATGAGACAGAGAAAGAGTGAGGATAAGTAAAAGAAATGAGGATATGCCTTTTCTTTTAGGACCTTAAATAAGACCTCTAATTTATTTCACATAAATCATCTCGTAATCAGACATATTGATGAATACTTTCCCAGGCCAGTGGTTCTGCTTACTCAGTTGTCAGTCTCCAGAACCATCTAATTTCATACCAGTCAAAACATTATTTACTCAACAGAAGGAGTCAAAAGATCTATCACAGGATTTAAAATACATTGTGATCTGATAAACCATGCATATTACAAGCCAAGTTTAGATCAGCTGGCACATCAGTGATATATATTAATGCCTTGTGCTATGCCACCAGTTATAGAAAGGAATTCTCTTTCTGGCTAGGGTGCCTTTGGAAATCCTTTTTTAAATGTCTTACTTTTTTTTTTTTTTTTTTTTTTAGAAAAGGAAGAATATCGGAAGACTTCAAACTGTGATACTTAGAAAGAAAATGCAAATATGGTAAGTGTTTTTCATTTAATCTGATTAGCAAACGCCTTTTAAAGCACAACAAAACCTTTCTGGCATGCTTAACTGGTGATGTGGGGCTGTGGAAATTCAACATTTGAACTGAATTTTAAATGTAATGCTCTTAGTGTTAAATCAGGACAACAGGGTAAGTCAAGAAAACATCTGTTTTATGAACAAATACTTACTAGTTTGGAAAGTGAAAGACAGGATATAAAGACCATGACTATATTTTCATTAAATACTTAAAAATATAAGCCTGAAATTTTTACATTTTTGTTGAAAATCTAAGGACTTGCCTGTGTAGATCCACCTGTATATTCCCGTTTGAAGTGTTTACCTTCATATTGGCCACGAGTTTGATGTTTAAATGACTGGAGGCAGTGGCCTAAATCTTTACTCACCCTTTTTGGAAAATGACGATACACATTTTGAAGGCACATAGTTCAGAAAGTCTCAATCACAGTGTTTGTAACCTGTAGCTATGAGAACTATTCCTCCTGTGTGGAGTGGGTTTGTTGTGCATTTTGCTGCTGAATAAGATTTAAAGTGTTGGAGGGAATAGAGAAGTGTAGGTGGGGGCTGGAGTGGGGGGAGCCAGAACTGCTGCTGGCAGTGCTGGATAGAGTTCATGTGATACGCAAGGAGTATAAATGTGGAGTTTCATCCTTGACATACTCAATTGTGGGGTTCTGAGCTGTGATAGAAACCCAGCCAGACGCAGCTAGTTTAAACTGGCCTTTGAGTTCCACGGAGAAATAATTGATCTGTCTCAGGGTTTGACTTAGAGGAAAGGGAAACAGGGAAAATGATGGCTTTCAGTGGCTGGGGAGGGTGAAGAGAAAGGGCTCAGGGGGAAGAACTCCCAGAGTTTTCCCAGCTGTAATCAAGATAATAAAGTTGAAATTCAGGAACCAATGGAAAATCTGACTCCCAAGAGTGAGCACTCTAAGAGCAGTCTCTTGTAGACAGTTACCAATACAGTACTCCTTTCAACTGTGTTATTGGAAGTATTAAGGAGGGATAAGAGTGCTCCAAACAGGGTTGTTTCCTGGGTTTGGAAAACTCAGGAAAGAAACTTTACATACTGCATGCTTCCTAACCCTGAAATGCTTGGTGTCTGTTTCTGCAGCACAAGAGAAAATCTTTGGATCTTTGGCCGAGATGTGAAGATCTCTCTGGTCTAGATCTTAAGATGCAGGACTTGAGGAAGCCATAGGTTTACATCAGAAAATATTTGATGAGGAATATATTACTAGTTTCTGGTTTTCTTATCTTTATGTTGATCAATATATGCCTAAAGGAATTATAGCAGAGTCAAGCATGTTATTTGAATCTTTAATTTGTCAAAAATTAATTTTAAAAAATTACAAGTTTCCAAAAATATAGCTATAAGCATAGATCTATTTGATAATCCTCAAGCTTTTAAATTTCACTTCAAAATATGTATACTTAAAATTTCTTTTTAAATCTGTTTAATTCCACTTGTCAAATAGTATTGCTTTTAACTTGCTGTGGGTTTTTTTAGAAAGCCTCAGAAATCATTATAATAACAGTCTCTGATTTGTTCTTACTTGGGCAAATAGTTCTGTATCCAGTCAAAATTAGCTGTAGAACTACTGGTGTGGGAAGTTTCAAAAATGAAGATTTTAAAACTGTATGTGTTGTTATTAATTAATCGAAACTAAAACTTTGCCAAAAGATAACAATGTCCATAAATTTGACTTTAAAATGTCCAGATACTTTAATCCCAAATACTGGATTCTTGAGGGGTCATTGCTGACACAACACACTGCAAATTGCAACTGTTTGTAATGGCTATAAATGGAACATTTATAGGTTCTTGCCTATTACAGTTCTGTAGGACTATAATAGTTATGTACAGACTATTTTAATGCTTATGGTTATTATAAACACAGAAGACAACACAAAGAGATTTATAATGGTGATGAGCTATTTAGAAGCTCAAACTTGAACAAGAGGGAAAATGATAAAGACCACACCATTTGCCTTTCAGAAGACTGATATTTAATTCTAATGCTGCTTGCTATAAAGCTACCACTTGTTCATGAGACAAATAAGCATTCCATTCCTTCATTTTATTAAAAAATAGAGCAAAGTTATAATCAAAGGAATTTCATTTGTAATATTGATACTGTCTGTTAAAAAGCCAGTTTGCCTGGCTGAGTTTGCTACAAGCTAGAAGCACTTTTGTATTGAATAGGTTGTATTTGCAGAAGTTATATCACAATTTGGGCACAATATTTTTTGACAAGTCTGCTGGCTAAAATATTATGTGTAACTGTTTTCTGAGGAAATTGGTGTTTCAAGCTGACTCTCCTGTAATCTGTCTGGTTCTGGATGTCTCCTCTGGGTCATGGGTGAACAGAAGCTGCTGTTTCATTTGGATACTCTTGCTCTGTCTTTTCCTGAGACAGTCTTGGGAGCAATCTCACTCAAATCTCCAGGATCCTGAGCTCCGGGACTACTCTCAAATTCATGTCTGTGTATGTCTAGGAGTAATTTTGCTGCTCTAGAACCTGGGCCAGGAGCTGAAAATGGCTCTGCATTATTGTTCTATGAAAGTAAGTATGTATGTGTAAAGTGGGGAGTATCCAGTACCCCTGAAATGATCATTTCTGACTGGGCCTAGTGATCATATTTAGCGGTGTCCTGGTGACTTGCTGACATTAATGACAGGAAAGCCTTCATCAGGCAGACACAGGTGATGAATCACTGCTACCTCCTTCCCTGTCCAAGAAAAAAGCACAGCTAAATGCAATGGAGGTTTGGCACAAGTGGCTGCTCTACTGCTTCTGCTTCCAAAAGATATACAGTTGCTTTGGCTTCCCCTTTCAAGCTTGAAGTTTTAAATGGGAGCAGTTTGTTCTGTGCTGGTAGACCAAATAAACAAAGAAACATTATCCCAAAAACATGGACCTAAAGTCTTCTGCAGTGAAATAGGAGCATCCAAATGGCTCATACTAAAAAATCAACAACAAAATTGGCAGCACTTTGCACCACTCCAGTGTCAGTAAACAGAAACAAAAGATTACAAATTTGTGGCAATTTCTCTTCCCTAAATAAAGTAAATATTGACTTAGGCGACCTCTCAGAACATGAGGAGTCACTGGGTTTCTCTACATAGGAATTGTGTGTAGGGAGCAGCAGCAATTCCCTTTTTCACACAGTTTTGAGGATTTGATTGCTCAGCTCATACAGCTCACCTTCTGTCCCCCAATTTTTTTTTTTTTAAATTTAATTTTTTATTCTAATGCCAAGGTTGAGCCTTACATTTTAGGAAATTAAGAGTTACAGTCCTTCAAGGACTCCAAGCTCTGACTGCTCACATACAATTTCTGTGGAACTCCTTATCAACATCTGCAAGAGAAATTTTATTTTTCATCTGTCCAAGACTCTTTGACCCCTGTGAATATTTAATCCCCTTTATGAAGATGAGAGATGTCCTTACTGTAGTTGATACAAATGTCACAGATTCACTCCCACTTTGACACATTTCAGTCCATGCTTCACCAAATACCTGTTGGTTGCTAACAGCACAAAAGAGATCTTATAGAATCATGCCTTTCTTTCAGTAATACATGTGAGATCATGAATATTGTCCCAAATAAAATTACAAAAGGTACAGTGTTGTCCAATCATCTTTACTGAACAAAAATATCTGTGTTGCAAAATAGCCCCATATTTCTGAGTGATAACTAATAGCAGAAACAGCTGTATGTAGTTTGAATGTACCAGTCACAGTTTATGTCCCAGTGTTATTTTCTTCCCAGCTGTTCTTTGCAGAGTGCTACCACAGGAATAGAGAAAACAGCATGTACTGACAATTGCTTAGGCACGGGGCCACAGGCCAGGCTGTCACACCCAGCTCTGGGGGGTCCTGTGCTTCTAGAGACGGGGAGCTGGCCTCCTTCCCTCCGAGCAATCAGTGCTCACATCCCTTTCATGGCGTGCCTCTTGTGCCCTCTGATATTCAAATGTTTCCCCAGTTTCTTTTTTCTCCTTATCTGCAAGCATTACTCTGGTCTAGGATCTTTTCCTCCACTCTTTCTGTTACTGTACACAAACACATCCCTGCCCCTGTCTTCCTACTGCCTGGAAGTTGCTTTTTTTTTTTTTTTTTCTTTTTTCCTCTCAAATCTTACTCCTTGTAAAGCAAAGGACTTTATCATGCAGTAAGTGGGGTAGAGATAGAACTGAGTATCAGGAAAGTATCAGTCTGACTCAACAGAAAGGGACTTCATCATGTTGTTTCTGATTTTCATATCAGCCCATTTTTTTCTTACATTCCCAGTTATATTAGTAACAACAAACTTAGTTCTGTGAATTAAATACCAGCACCCACCACACCCCTAAGAAAACAGACCATCCATATAATTTTCACTGTTAGTTTTCCCTTCTGCTGAATCCCAATCCCCCTGAGAGGACAGGTCCCTCCTCCCCACCTCTGTTTACATGAGCACCTTTCTTTCTTCACAAGCAGCTCAGCCCGTGCTTGGGATAAGAAATTACATTAAACAGTCCAACCTGGAAATTTGCAAAGAAGCCAAGAGTGCTCACCATGAAGTGTAGTGACCAGGCTGTGTGTGAGCCTCAGTTCTGGTCCTCTCCTGTGCCTCTTTGTTCTCCTCAGTGCAGGCTGCTACCTTTCTGCCTGCTCTTTACGAAATAGTAAGAAGGCTAATTTTAGGGTGCTTCATCATGCTGCCGTGCAAAGACACAGTGTCATGTCAGAATCAGCAGCATGTGGCACCACTTGCAGCTATTTTATAAGCTGAGGTTCAGCGTGTTACCAAATTGGTCTCTGCAAGGCACAGCCCACTCAATTATTGATATTGTATTCCTGTAGGATTGCATCTTAAAAATCAAAGATAGGTTTTGGCCTGACCAAAAGCCCAGTTTAATGACATGGGAACTGGTGTCTCAGCATCCAGCTCTTAAACCAAACAAACCCAAAAGATTACACGGGAATTTCCTGATGCTCAGTTAGCACTGCTGATCTATTTATAACAGAAAAATACATGTAATAGCGCAAAACATCACTTCAATAGGAAGAAAATATGCCACATGTGGGAAGAGGCTGCAGCCCTCTGTGTAGGATGCTCAAAAAATGTTCAGCATCTTCAGCCCCAACCTCCAGGTGCCTCAGCACTTGCGTGGCTTCTGCCACACTGCCGGGGCACAGGGGAGTCACTCAGTGCCAGCTGGTGTGGGCACGGGGACGCTGTATCCACACAAGGGTTTGTGAATGCAAGAACTTCATCCCTAATACAAAGGTCAGCTTGTTTCCTTCATTATAGACTTCGTGTCCAGGGCTCCTCCTCACCCTTCACTGCTTTTTCATTTTCTTTGCATTTATCATCCTATGAATAGCTTTCCTTCGGCTATTCCAGNGCTTATCTTAATTTCAAGGTGTCTCCTTGGTTTTCCCATAACCTGCTCCCTTTGTCAGATGCCTCCAGTTAACTTGCAATGTTGTCAGTTTAGTATTTCTATAGTGATTTACGTTCACAAACAGGTCAAAAACTGTTCAGGTTGTTTCAACACATTGCCATCAGTTAATAAATAACTGGTCTTACTGGTAAGCACATTTGCATTTGAGCTAACCAGAACTGTTTGTGAGCAGGGTGGGCAGAGAGAGAAAACTCCAACATGCTCAGCTATAAAGTGGCAGAGCATATGAAACACATACTCTGTGAATGTGTGAGTTCTCTACATGGAAATGTGAAGAATCTAAGGATGAAATGTAAAACTGAAATGGCATAAAAGGGTCTGACCATCCCTTGTTTGTAAGGCTATTTGCATTCTAAAGCCTTTGCATTCTAAACCTTTATTTTAATGAAGAATATTCTACATGAAGGCTTCACACAAAGGTTAGTAATTTCTCACAGCAAAATGCTGACATCTCTGATTTCAGGTTATCAGCTGTTCTGGACACCCATTTCTATTTTCTGTAGTCTGTGACACATCAAAGTATAAAGCAAAGGGGTTTGAAATGCAGAATTACAGTTTATAAAGTATGTCCTGGCTGTTGCCAGGAGAAAATGGAGGCGGAGTGCAGAGTCTATCTCTGTTATTAACTATACAGAAAGTTTTATGCCATAACACTTCGAAAACATGTATATTAACTGAAAGATATTTTCCAGTAATTAAGCATAAAGTACCTATTAGTTAACCCTAGATATGGTTATTTCCCCATTTTTGTATTATCTCAGTGGGGGATTAACTGGGGTACAATTTAAAAACCACAATTGTGCTGACAGCTATCACCAGGCAGAAGCCAAGCATTGCTATTTTAATAATGGCAGGGGAACTGAAAATAGTTTCCTGCGTGTTGTGACCATCAATAAGAAGACTGTGCAATGGCAATAGGAAACCCTCAGTGCTAAGGCACCTACAAGGAAATAAAGCCCTTCCCTGAAGTTAAGGAGATTTACATTTCTTGTTTTCACTGGATTTTGCATCTTGGAGGGTTTTTGCAGGTACTAGAATGGACACTGGGAATTTTGAGGTGCAAGCAACCCACAGTTCCCGTGAGCACTGCAAATGCAGCACGACAGTGTGGCAGGTTTAGTGCTGGTGGGTGCAGGATTGGTTTTGCCCAGTGGCAGGGAGCCCAGGCAGTGCTGGGGCACCACAGCAGATTCTCTTCCCCCCACTGCCCGTGTGTCTTCAGCCCGAAGAAGGGGATCCCATAAGGTACTAAGGCATGGTAGGTAGGATATGGCTTCTCTGGCACAAAAAAGCAAATTTGGCTAAGTTAAATGATAAGTGGAACAATAATGTGGCTTGTACTTTATTTGAAGACACACTTGAATTCTTCAGTTTACGGTAATCTGATTTTAGGATTAAAATCATTCTTTAAAATAGAATAGCTATGTCTATTACAGAAGGAAATTGAGATTTGTGCAACACTGTATGTTGTTTCATGCTTTATATATTTTTCATTTAATGTGTTAAGCCAGTTATACCAAGTGACTTTTCCTTGTATAAAATTGTAGTGGGCATATAATGTTCTCTTCAAGTACTTGGGCATATCCCCACATGCTGGTCAGAGGACACATTGCACAATGAATGCCAACATTTAAAACCCATTTCACAGTGTAGTTATTCACAGTCACTACTCCGTTGGGCTCACAAGTAAGGGGAAAAGGAAGTTTAGAAGATAACAAACTAAATGTTTTCCTCCATTTGCTCTGTGTCACAGCTCCTGCTAACCTTCCAGTCTTAGATGCAGAATGGCAAAAGGCAAATCACTCACATTTCTCCTTTAAATAGCAAAACCGGGTACTTGCTGCCCTGAAAAGTGCTGCATCATTTAGCTTGTGTCAGCTATGCAGCAATCTCATTTTCTCTAGGTATGAATTTTGTATTTCTGGTTTGGATCTTCACTGATAAATCTACAACCACAAATCCTGAGAAGTCCTGTAGAATCTTACCTATTTCCATATACAAAGGAGTGTTTAATGGCTGGACCAAGACATCCCATTTATTGGGATTTTGTTTAATGATTTCTATTTAACGAAAGGGCAAAAGGACACCAAACACAGAACTTCCCTCACCCCCACTTTACAAAATCACTTGCTGCGAGGAATGCCTGGTCCTGGCCTTTTTCCACTTCCCGACCTACATAAAGGTGGATCCTTCTGTAAAGAGGCTGCTAAATAAGGAAAACTCATTTGGATTACCAAGCCGGTCCAATTACATAAATTGCAATGGATTTTCCTCCAAGTACCAAGCAAAATACCAGGGGGAAAAGAAATGTGTCTGGTATGTAAACTTCTCTTATAGTGTTTCCACTAGAGATACTCGTTCAGTGAAAAAAAAAAGTTTTACCACGCCCATCTTGGGTATGGGCGCTGAGAAAAGCTTGTAAGCAGAGTGGAGAATTCGGCAAAGGACATTTCTTTCCGCGGGAGGGGCAGAGCAAAGGCCCGGAGCACGGCGGTGCCTGGGGCGGGAAGGCCAGCGAGGGCCGGGGCTCCCGGCGCTGCCTCCCGCCGCAGCAGCGCCCATCGCCCGCGGGGGACCACGGCGTGCTCCCGCAACTTAATGACGCCTAATTGGAGTAGGAAGAACAGTCTGTGCCTGCATTCCCCTGGCGGATCCAGTTCCTTCTCACGAAGAATGATCTCATTCTTTTCGTGCCCTCAGAGATCAAGCAGAGGCTTCCGCAGATCTCCGTACATCACGGATAAGGAACAGCAACACGCGCCCGAGTGTCCGAAGAACTCTGCAAGGCAGACGAAACACAACACAGAAGACCTCAGGGAGCCATCTGCCCCACAACCCACTCAAGGTTTTTAATTCTCAATTTAAAACCTGTGATGTAAAACAACGACGGCTCCGTATTTTCGCGCTCACATGTGTTCCCATACCAAGAACGCGTACAGCTTCAGTCACCACCGGCGGGAAGAGCGGAGCTTCCCCGAGCGCAGCAGGACAACGAAAGCGTCCCTCGGGCGCTGCCCGCTCCCCGGGCCCCTCCTGAGGCTCATTTCTGCTCCCAGCTCCTCGCCCCGCCTCCCCACAGCCCAGCGGCGGGAACCGAACGGCGCGGCGGCTCCGAGCGCAAGGTCCCTTCCGGAGCCCCGCCGAGCCGCGGCCGCCGCCGCCGCCGCCGCCCGCCCCACACCACGAGGCC